>JAUTBQ010205787.1:0-21937 GCA_032361185.1 Lepetodrilus ovalis | reverse complement strand
GATATAGAGAAGAGAGAGAGAGAGAGAGAGAGAGAGAGAGAGAGAGAGAAAAGGAAGGGAAGGGATAGAGGGAGATTGAGACGTACACGTACAGACAGGCACATACACACATACGCACGTACGCACACACACACACACACACACACACGTACACACACACACACGCGCGCACACACACACACACACACACACACAGACACACACACACTCACACTCACACACACACACACACACACACACACACACACACACACACACACCAGGACACACATGATATCATACTCGCTATTTTTAATACTAGATTTATGGATGTCATGTTCATTCGGATGGAAATAGCAATCATCAACTGCCTGGGCTTTCTCACTATACGAGCACACAGTTCCGGTATTAAATATATCCAGTGCCAGATAAACGCGACTTTTCTCATCCAAACGTAATACAATGTTATGACAACGAAACAAAATATGCAGTGGAACACATGACGAAGATGTCATCAAATGTCTATAAACTCCTAGTCCCCATACTACGGAACGATCGTTCACGTTAACGTAAAATTAATACGTGTTACGGGTCTCATAGCGCTACAATAGTTCTGTGGAACGGGAGAGTAGAACCTCGTTCATAACTAAATCAGATACTGGACCAAGTATAGAAAATAATCTAAGAGTGTATTCGTTTCATCATTCGACCAACCATAGGGTCGACGCCAATAGCCAATATAATATCTCGTATACCTTTCCCTGGGTCAAGCACGAGGTGTTCTATTGGCTATTTCCATTACCATAGGGTTTGTCGAATGATGAAACGAATACGCTCTAAGACACGGGCTCGCTTGTAGTATGAAAGGCCAACGCAAACCGTACTGCCTGTGTCTGGTAGAACACCCTCTGCTGTGGTGAGTGGTGTAGACGGCGCTACCGGTAGTTACAGAGGAAGAGAGTCGTGCCATGGCACCAACAGCGCTGTAATCATGCACTTGGCATATAGTTACGAACATCAATAACAGTTCCAGCCCCCTTTCTCCATCAGGATCGAATTTATGTCATCAAATACTTTAGGGACACGCTATATATTGCACAAGATGAATATGGAAGTACATGCACAATAGGACATGACCAACATGTTTTACTGCAACGTTTGAAACACACCACCATCACTGCAACGTTTGAAACACAACGACATATGTCAACTTAAGATCCGACATTGGCACTGTTAGATATCTATTTAACAGATCGGAAGTGGGACAAATCATTCTTGAATAAATGAACGGATAAAATTTACACATCGATCGATCGATGGCACCGACTGGATGTAATTGTTGGGCGCACGATTTAATATCAAGGAGGACATTAATGTTATAATAAACTGAGTGATGAGAACATTAGACTACATACTAGATAGATGGTTTTATTAATATTGCTGGTCTAATAGGTATGACTACACTCTTGATAGTCATTATATCTAATGCTGAACGGCACTAAATAATCTCATAAAATATGAAATTTAACACTTCAGTCTCGCTCCCGACGACTAATCCATTTGTAAAAATATTTTGCGCGAGTACACCGTATTCCTCAGCACCATAAACACTTGATGTAGAACACCCATACCGTGGCTTTGTATAAATCAATACATTAAAATAATGCTAATATTAAGTTCTCGTGTACATGTATTCAATACAAGAAATGTAACGAACTCGTGCTCTGAACTTCAAAGGTTCATCTCTCCAATTAATGTTCAACATTACTCGTCACTGGTCAAACGGATGTCACATTTAAAATCTATTCGTATATTGTAACGTATCAAAATATTTGTTTTTAGTTTCCAACACATGTAGGGTATCAATTATAAGGCTACGGATTTTCTGTTCTGTGTCGACAATACCATTTGTCCATACGCCAGAAATCGCATAAGAAAACCAGATGAGTTGATTTTCATGACAAAAAGTGATTTCTAACGGTGTGTAAAAAATATTATACGAAACACGTGTCAGCTAGATGCAATTTATCTTACAACTCTTTGTTTTCAAGCGCATCACTTTCCCTTTCCGGAACAACTCGTTTTTAAGATAAAAGACATCTAATTGACACTCGTATTTTCCCTGTCAATGACATGCGATGCATTGGTGTATTTTACAGCAAACGAGTTGACATACACCATAGTTCATGAAGTAAAACGGCTTTGTAAATATATAAAAAGGTACAAAGCTATGTCACATGTTTCAGTATATGAACAATTCCTGGAGACAGGGTTGGCGGAATCCAACTCTGTGAATCATGTTATAGATTCCCTGTAGCGTTCATCGTACCAGCTTTAATGCCGTATAATTAGTAAATCAATGTTATACTATGACTTGCAATACGAGTCCCTATTTCAAAGGTTATTCTTCCGTCTGTGGTGGGCCAAATAACAGACATTCAACATATCGCATTGACTGAAAATACCAACACTGAGATTTGGCTCAAGTGAGAATTACTGTCGTTGAGTTTACTATAGGAATAATACATTCAGTATATTTAATCTTTCGTTATTTCCAAATATATTTATTGAATGAATTGAAGTAAGGGGTAGATGCCGGGGTATTGACATTACAGAGTTGTCCCCTACACAACGGCATGACTTTAAGGTAACCACAACTCCAGCTCTCTGCCATACAGACTATTCTATATGTACGTACACTGCAGAATCGTGTAAGGTTAGAGTATTAGTTACCAGCATGATTTCCGGGGTATTCGGTATTTTTTAACAGGCTTAAATCACTCGTATACCTCTCAACCAATTAAATCGCTGGAACTATTTCGGATACTTATTTACGTGACCCTAGGCTTCAGAAGTCCCTTATAGGTTACAACGAAGTGCTATGGACTATTCACTTCGCATTTACGTAAATCCCTCGAATAATTCAGGTCTCAATTACGTATTATACACTTTATGGAGTAATGCAGGGTCCAGTTGCACGACGCTATAGTAGGCTAAACCTGTTGTAAGTCCAATTGTAGTGTCTTCTACAATTAGAATTGTGTTGCACGAAGCTCTTGTGGACTATCGGAATAAGACAGCGTTGAAAATATTGCAACGTGAATTGTAAGTTTCTGCGACTATTGTAGCCTACAAGAGTGTCGTGCATCTGGATCCAGGTCGTAATGAAGTGCCAACGTCATACACTCCCAGACGTAACGTATAGCGCCCTCAAGTCCGCCTCCCGTCAAGAGTTGTCGACGGCAAGATCTCATCGGATGGTTCTATTTGTAATGTCCTACCAGACAGAATTACCTAATGTCCACAGGACCCTGGAATTACCCCCTGTTTACACGATACATTCTATTCCTGTATAGCTAATTATGGAAATGTCAGTTTTCTGGTGGCATATTACTGGAAAATATTTCTAGAAACCAATGGATGGAGACCTCAATTGAATTGACTCCCTTCGTGTCAGTGAGCAATACGGCACGTATCAGAGATATGCATGTAAGTAACAGCATATTGAAGCAGATTATTTTTATTCGCTATACCTATAGTACAGTAACATTCGAGGATGTCTACTAACTCTTTATTTGGCTATGTTGTCGAAAATTTAACTCTGTACCGCCTTCGTGAAGCCTTTTTCACATTATACTAGTCATTCCACGACGGCTCAGCTATTTTATGGTATGAGATAGATCTCTCTATGGCTACAACGCAGAGTAATTTCTGGATGTAAATGATAAGCTTTGATGTATCGATGTCTCCCGGGATGAAGTCTGCTATATCTTTAACACTCTGTCAATACAATTACATGATGTCTGACCAATATTGTGACACATGATCTCTGGAGATCAGCTTCCAGACCAATCGTGTCAAAACATTTAATTACAAGGATTGATCTGATTTTAATAATGCCATTGTGATCCAATTACTGTAGTTGTCGAAATTGTGGGTGAACTATGCCCTATACGTGTCTCTGTGAACAATAACATGTATGTTACCTCTCAGCATCCTATCTGCGTAGTACCATCTCCAAACATCACAGAAATGTAATACTAACTGGCTGTTAACACCTTGCTGGTCAGGATAAATTGTAATTACCAATCAGCAAATATTGATATGAAACGTTAAAGCTATCTGGATGTTGTTGGTGGTTGAGTTGACCAGCTAGAACATAGGTAGGTTTATTGGATTTATTGGTGTTTATTTAGATTCAGAAACAGGCTTTTTCTCTTGTGAAGAAAAGTTTTATAGTCAGTGTACACTTTAATGCAACATTTGACTAATTAGAGCTTTTGATATTTTGTGTATGCTGTGACTAGTAGGTCAGTAGTAACACTCTTTGCCACATATACATGTACTGTAAGAGTAAAGCTATATATAGGAGATGTGTGTGGGGAAAGGGGGTTAGGGGCTAGTGCCAATGGACAAATGGAGATTCCTAGAACTATTGTCAACGTTTCACGCAATGGTCGTGTTGTAGACTATGCTGTAAATCAGGGCATATAATTATAATTATGCTGGACTACAACAAGAAATGACGTAGATCCGGACATACACCTTGACTTCCGGTATGGCCATTTCTTGAAACGTTTGCCTGAAGACTAAGTGTCCGCGATGGTCGCTAGGGATTCGACCCATCTTGCATCTAGTGCTTTCTACCTTTCCGAACTCCAGCTGGAGTGCACGTTTATGTGGCAGATAGGTGTTCTTCTGATTGCTCGCCAGACATGGAGGGGCGGAGAACTAATGGAACCGATAGTCCTGACCGTCATATTCCTCGCGTCTGTCCAATCACTACGACAACTGAGTGTTATATAACATGGGGAACCACATCTGGCCTATCGCGAGAGAGTAAAAATTACCACCGGATTCCGACGTTACCATGCTGCGAGGTTCCTGAGACACCGCTATCTATTTCTACGAGAATTACCGGGAAATATGTATTATAGATTATGTAAAAGAACTTCCACATGCTCCTTCATAGATAAACACAGCCTACAATATTTATAAGGGAATGAAAATATCGCGACGTGTTTTCAGACGTGGGGAGGGATTTGAACAAATGTTGTGGTACTTTCTGTAATTTTTTTGATCTGAAATAGTTCAGAATGTTGGTATTGATAATTATTTGCAATTGCTGCAGTTTTACAAGATCATAACGTTAATGTAAGGAATGAATATTTTAACTTCAAGTAATTTGTTTGGCATTGATATAATGCTATAGGACTAAAACCTAAATGCATGTCTTAATACTAGAATGAACCAATTTAACTTTTACGGCACCTACATGTTTTCAATATTAGAAAACATAACTACAGCAATGTTTGAGAAAAGGCATAAACCATGTTTTATGAATATCTTATTTATTTGGCATTGATATAATCCTTTAGGACCATAACCTGAATTCATGTCGTAATATTAGAATGAACCAATTTGAGTTTTACGGCAGTACAGGTTTTTAATATTAGAAAACCTGACTACAAATATGTTCAAGAAACGATATCAGCCATGTTTTATGAATATCGTATAATTCCATCTTTTGAATAAGTGATTGATCATGTGTTATTAATCTAAGATGCATCCCAAGATGTTTCGGACCGAGACATTACAATGTCGGATAACATAGCAACAACAATCTTCGATCTTAGACACGGGTTTTTTACTTGTTCTATGATATAATTACCCATTATCGATTGAAGGTGGACTACGGTATCTTAGCCACTGTCTCTGATCAGGGTATCCTTTCACAAAGCTCTCATCACTAAGATACAATAGCGCTCTCTTTGCAGTGCATTAACTATCGGCAAAGAGAGCGTTATGGTCTCTTAGTTGATAAGAGAGCTTCGTGAAATGATTCTCTGGACTTCAGAAGTCTCGTCATTCTGATTCACATCATCCCATGTCTGTCATCGGAATCATGTTATTTAGTACCAGAGGTAATTCCATCCGTACACTGCTAGTAGTTAAGAGCAAGAACATATTATATTAGTCGGTTATTATGACATAAATCTGGAATGGAATTCAATTGTGTTCGAGTAAATCGCATCTCTAATTGGAATTCGGTTATTTGAATTGGTACCAGAGACAACTCCACCAGTATCCTGGGAGTAGATAACATTGACTGCTATGTAGTGCAATGCAACATTGATCGATTAACTCAAGTCTGTCTAAGTACTAGCATACCATTAATATCGTTTAAGAGAATGTAATCGCCTTAACATTAGATGAACAGATACTACGATCATACAGAACCTCGTTTACGATTCTACTACTCCACCTTCAAAAGTCAACACAGTCACTAAGGTTATCGTTCCTTTGTCTTCTCTGCCTCCTCCCAGTGGAACTCTCTTCCTCGCTCTCCCAGTGGAACTCTCTTCCTCGCTCTGCCCGAGCCAGTCTTACACGGAGCACAAGTCCAATCTTAAGAATCAAGATACTAGTCATGACGGCTTATCTTTATTAAACTATTCCTTCAGTTCTTAGTGCATCGAACATGTATTAGCATAGTGTCCTTCGCTTTATATATGGACTATTTATGTATTTATTTATTTTAATACATACATTCATATCAAACGAAAATTTGATTTACAGTTTGTGCCGTTGTGGGAAGAATGCTGAGAGAAAGCATCAGTCGTGGTTGTTAATATTGTGTTGTACACATTCTCCAGCTTAAGGCAAACATGTATACCTATTAGAACTTCTACATTATAAGCATACAATCACGGCTTATTGACATATTGCATGGTCAAATGTATTTTACCTAAAGGTATGTACATTTGATTTATCTACACAAGAATATTGAACAACAAACTACATTTTCTGCATGTCCCACTGGTTTTCAATATTTTCATATTTGTTTCTTACATTTCTGTACTTCTTAACGCGAGATAAAAATAAATCTCTACAGCATCATGTTTTTTCTTATACATACCGGATAGTGGCACATCTTACTCAATCGACTGTCGGAACCTTATCATTATTCATCCATCATTTCGGTTGGCAGTTCAAAAGTCTCTACATCATTTCTTGCTCCAATTCAACAACCGGATGACTTAACTCCTAGTCTATCTGAATTACATGGACAGGTTCGTGGCCCAAACTAATCACATCCACGATTAATATCTCTTTGGCCACCTTACCATTCACCTCTGTTTAGTCGAGAAAAAGACAAATTATTTTTCAAGTTGACTGTTTCGTATTTATACGGATTTGAAATGGTCAGGGTTAGAGACAGTTTTTGGTTTGTTCAGTATAATTTCAGTTGATGTGGTTATTTACTGTCATGCAATGTTAGTATTACTGCCGTAAAATACATGTATCCTGTCCGTAGTCAGGACCTCAGTATAGCAGGCAATATATGAAATGAGGCAGTGGAATGTTGACTCCCATACAATGGTGAACATGTCTTTGGAAATACAAATATTATTTTTTATGTTCGTCAAGTGAGTGTACTCTGAATTGGTCAGTACCGTAGGCACATGATATCACTGATCATATACGTTCTTATATGCAAATACATACCATTTAAAATTAAACCAATATGCATACTCACATGCATAAACCCACCATGTAAAAAAGCTCACATATACTATAATATAGTGTAAATACAGACATCCACTCACACACACGCACGCACGCACGCACGCACTCACACACGCACACACACACACACACACACACACACACAAACACACACACACGCACGCACTCACGCACGCACACCACTCACACACACGCACACCACCATACACATACTCACACACACAACCACACACCCATACACACACACACACACACACAACCACACACACACGCACACAATCACATTCACAATCACACAAACATACCGGTACACACACACACACACACACACACACACACACACACACACACACATGCACACACAAACACTATATATCTAGATACATCTAGATACAAATTATACACAACCACACGTACATACCGTGCATACACTCACGCACTAATTTCATACACTTGTCACTTTACTGCTGCAAGACATATACAAATACGATGTTTAATCTTGCAATCAGACTGTTTAATTTCGCGGCGTGTTTAGTGATATCCTATAAGTTAATTGAGTATATGTACGTATTACTAGGGAAGTAGACAACTGTACTCTATATATCGGATGATCTGGTTTGTAACAAGACAATGACAAAAGCGCACATTTTAATCAATAAATATGTCGAAAAACTGTGACCCCTCTAAGGCTTGTCCCTGGCATAATGACAATGTTTCCTTGATTAAAGTTTATTTATAGTTTCTATTATTGTTTAGATGCTGTATTGCTACCATGGCTTCTTTGTAATATATAGCCTCATTGGAACCATGGCACTTTGACTTCACCACGTACAGTATCGTCTGCGTTCTTTCATTTTATTAATGGTTCAAAATATATTAAATGAAATGTTTCATTTTTTTTCTAGATTAAAAGCATAATATCAAAGACACAGACGGTTGACCTAAACAATGGACAAGCAAAGTTCTATTTGAGACTATACTTACATTCAATATATCCACCCAAAGGTTGCTATTTACTGATGCACTTATTCCCCAACACTCGATAGTTATCACAAATTTCATAATGTATATGAATTCAGGTTACGAAGCATTAATTATCTTGTCTTTGATGCATCACTGATTTATAAGTGAACGTAGCCCTGTCGTTTTATATTTTAGTCGCACCACTTGGAATTATGTCCCCTTGCATTAATATAATGAAGCAAAATAAAAGACCCGTCGACCACATTCAGGTTGTCAACATACACTATCGTTGGGGTGCAGTGGTATTTTGTCTACCATACAGCGGTGGAAAGGTGTTTAGAAGTTCAAACATGATTTTGTGCATGAAAAGTGAATGTATTTTGCAACTGTAACTGAGAATTAGTCAAAAACTGTGATATCATGCCTTTAAAGTTTGTATGCGTGGAAAACTGATTAACTCTGGATCCCACTTTCCCCCTAAGGCAATATGTCGAGAACAATCCACCGTAGCTTCATCCTGCAGACCGTTAAACACGCGAAATAGGCCAGGGGTTGTAGTAGTATTAGGAAAACATTCGCCATATCCCAGGAATCAAGAGTACAGCAAATCATATATAAAACAACATCGGTCTACAATACAATCAGCGAATCGGAATCAATCACGTGATACACCATCCATAATACTATTTTCCTAATAACTCCCTTGATGTCCAGGAGACAATAAAATGTCCTTTATCTTCTCGATAAAAACATGATTTTATATGGAATTTAAGCCACCGAGTACGTTATACTAGCCGCACTACGCGATATGAGCATGCTTAGGTAGTATTATTAAGTCCCATGACAGCCATATAATCCAGTCATACTCAAGAACGTAATACACTGGCCGTGTAGAATCACTTGTATTTGATTTATGTGGATTAGAAATACTAGGTTACTAGCCAATATGTTACAGATGTATATACATATTAATAAAGTTAATAATATTAATAATATTGACGATATATTAATTCCCATAGCCCTTCCTCAGCTCCCAGGTTATCACCCACCACACACGTTCTTTTGGATAAGGGACAACAGGCTTATCATTAATATAGGCGTGGACATATTTCACCCCACAAGTTCCTTTTGGATAAAGGAGTACATACCTAAAATAGACGTGATTTGGTGATTTCGAGTTTGCGTGAATCTTTTAATATGAGGAGAAATAGCAGTGTTGTGCATGAATGAAGGTCGTTTTCATATGAATTCAGCTATGCTTAATATTTATCTGAAGGGTCATTTGGCTTATATTCTTGGAAGGTATTTGTCTATTAAAAATAATTACTGTAGTTGAAAGCGGTGAACATATTTTTCTTCCAGGCAACAGATCCAGTATCGCCACTGGTATAAAACGCGAGGCCGCAAGGCATCCTGTTTCAAATCAATAAAAGAAAAACAGGAATTTGATGAGTCCGACTTAATAATTAACCCCGGAACTCGATTTGGGTTTTTGATCGACGTCTTTTTAATGTCAGAACAATTACCGCTGACAGTTTTTGTCTGAAAATACATTATTCGTTATTTGGGTAATGTGTATCAATTTAGTTTTGTCGTGGAAATCAATCAACAAAATCTTTCAATATGAATTGCCGTTATTTCAATCCAGATTACCTTTGAAAAACCTGATGCGCCAATTTTCAAAATGATCGAGCATTTAGTCAGGTTTTATTTCGCGGAAATATACTGTTAAATTTTCAGTGTGTTCTTTCCAGATCTCATAATAGTCTCTTTCGTTTTTAGACTATTTTCAATTCCAATTCGTTGTGCCATAAGTAAGTTTCACAACAGGTATTTCCACTCTAAGTGGTTTCTTTTACAGTTAATATACCAATTTTGTTGTTTTCTAGAAGATCCCAAATCTATTGTTTTGCAGAAATAATACAAATCACGACAGCAACATCTATACTAATAT
Source organism: Lepetodrilus ovalis (assembly GCA_032361185.1). Taxonomy (NCBI): domain Eukaryota; kingdom Metazoa; phylum Mollusca; class Gastropoda; order Lepetellida; family Lepetodrilidae; genus Lepetodrilus; species Lepetodrilus ovalis. Next base: position 11,511 of record JAUTBQ010205787.1, on the reverse strand, counting down.
TAACTTTCAATGCATAACTATTAACTAAATAAATACATTTATTGTGATATTATTAAAATATACAGTGTATCTGTTACTGAAATGAACTGTTACCACGAACTGGTTAACACTGTAATCTGTAAAATGACTTTAGGCAAATTTGAAGATGAACCTATTCGGAAACCTTAACACCAGCAGTTGAATGAAAAATACAGAAATATAGCGATTTATGAGAGAAATAACCTTCCTCCTGCCCCATGGCTAGCTACTGTTCTGTTACGAAACTGTTGCTGAACTTAAAGTTTTGTTTACAAACCTCTATATAAAATTTGAGCTTGAGTGTTAAATCGTACTAAAAAGGATTCGTAATCTCGTGGCCAGATATAGTAGAAGCTTAAGATAAGCACCGAGTTAGGCCAGGACCAGTACTACGACCATATCGTGAACACACTGGCCTGGGCAGTATCACCAATCAGTGACCAGACTGAAAATATGTCTGGATCTGTGACTGAATTGCCGGAGTCTGGAGCGGAAAATGAACACTCTTGAAGACACCAACTGTTAACAGGTTGTGGAAAAGTCACACGCACACGCGGACCGTCTGTATCATGAGACGCAAATATACCAATATCCGGGTTCTACTTGAACTACTTCCGGTTAGGTACATTTAACGTTCTTCGTTTTCAGAAGTTGCCTGACTACGTATTCACTTCACTGGTGCATGTGTTTCTGACCAAACAAAGAGTGTCTTGGTTTCTAGATAGTGATATTATGTTCTACTGTTGTCACAAACGTACATTTCATCACGCCTTTAGGTTTCCGGACTATTTCTCAGACTTCCCAAGGATGTAAGATGCTATCTAATTTGCATATCACCCACCACCTGCTGTCACGTGGTCATCTCTGTGTGTCTTTCCCCATATTTTTATTTTCGAAATTGTCTAACATTCCTAGAGATTTGTCTCAGAAGTTGAACAACATCAACTGCATTTATGTTATAGCCCGGGGCCGAGATTATGAAACTTTCCGAGTACGATTTCATGCTCAAGTTCAAATTCTGAGTTGAGCATGTAATCGTACTCAAGAAAGTTTCATAACCTCGAGGCCCGGTTCTATACCTTAAGGCCTTTGAATATGACGGGTGTCAGCTGATGTATACGATATGACTTAGTTCGAAGATGCCTCTGTTCAGCCAACAGAGAATGGGTACCTGGAAGGATGAGATAGTCATGTGAATGATAATATTGTAACGCCTTCAACGTTAGCTTGGGTTTTATACTCACCGGGGAGTTGAGAAGGAATTGAGTGTACACAGATCCATTTACCTGGGTAATGATGTAAGCGATATGAGCATAACTATAATAGTGGAGTTTGACGCTATATTAATGAAGACATTATTTTTTTTAAATTATTATTATTGTTATTATATATACACAGACATTGAAAATACCGTTGAAGTTGCGAATTATGCCCACCATTAAAAGAAGTGGATTATTCTGAGCTAGAATATTTTACCCATCAACACAGGAGAATCGTTTGATGTTCAATTGGTCGATTGAAGCTATTATTTTCATTAAAGTATCTTCTTTGATAATATTTTTTCATAAGTTGAACACACGCTCGTATGATTGAGGGTTGTTTGTGATGACGCAGAGATATTTAATCAGAATAATTAAGGAATTCCAATTATTGCAATTTCACACTATATGACTGAAATAGATTTCAGGAATAATAAAAAAAAGTCTTTCATTGATGTCGAAAATATAAAGGCCTGATATCACAGATATGTATGGTTGTTTTGGATGTTCTTAGCTATAATTGCAAAGGACATTCACTTGCCATATATAAAATCATGTTTGTTCTCCCAAAAACCTTTCCACCGCTATATGGTATACAAAATTTCACTGCAACCCTACGATAGTTTGAATCGAGTGTATTAACTAGAGGTCATAACAATTTGAATGTGGTCGTATTTAGTTTTGCATCATAATATTAATGCAATGGGACATACCTCAAAATAGTACTACTAAAATGTGATACGTCAAGACTGTGTTTCCTTCATAGATCAGTTGATGCATCAAATACAAGATAATTAATGTTAAGTAACATTAACACTGGTTCATATTATATATGAAATTTGTGATAACTATCGAGTGTTGGGCAATAAGTGCATCTGTAAATAACAACTTTTGGATGGACAAATCAAGCGTACGTTCTCAGATACACATTTGTGTGTCCATTATTTAGGTCAATCTTCCGTGATAGTATGCTTTTAAACCGCCCTAGTCTACACACATGACTAAAATAAAACTGTTTCTTCAAGGGCGAGCATACCAGCATATTGTTGGTTTGGATGGTTTGCATTATTTATCTGAAAGTCGAATGTATTGTTGGAGATTGCGTATCCGACTCTATATACAGTAGTGTATCCAGCTCACAATTAATAGCACGCTGTTTGATTTAATACATGTACCAATATTTTCGCCTATCTTGAAATTAATGGTAACACCGCTTTATTAAAGGTCGATGTCAATAGATTCGGACCGATCCTAATGGTACCAAGCTAGTCATAACATAACTCACGTTTGGATTGTCTTCGAACACACTGAATAACACTATAATAAAGAATAAGCTGATACATGATAGTGGAAATCAATATTCACTATATGCTCATATTAATTCATAAAACAACTCTTCAAATCATTCAAATGAAATTCAATAAATGATTTTTTTTCCATTTAAGGTTACATGGCATATTTTAATTCGCGTGGAAATATATTGATTTTTCATCATGTTTCCTAAATGCAATATAGGATACGTTAGATATAACACGTCTAAACTAACAATAATTAAAATTGAACACTATATGTGATAAAGCATCAGTCCACTGATATTCGCGATATTGATAGGATGCACTGTCTGTAGAGTGGCAATACAGATATCATCCTTGGTCTGTCAGTACCAGCAGGTTTACTGCAACATTCAGTGCTACAGATGTTGCAGGAATACTCCTACCCTAAACTGACAATTTGTGATATTCGTAAAAGATTCTAGAAAGCGACTCTAAACCCCATTACAAAAAAAAATAAAAAATATATAATGTACATGATGATATTAATTTTGATTCATTTTCAGTTTGAAAGAATTCTTGCCAAAGGAATACATGAAACTGAAAGGAATTGAGAAGAAAATTTACCTTGTAAGTACATCGTGCCTTATTTCTTGGAATTCCTCTTTAGTTTCTCTGCATCAACAGTGACTTGTAACTCTTGCTGTGACTATCAGGCACTGTCATTTATTAACTGGAGAATAGCATATCATCCCAATTCACTCTCGTCATCATATCAGTTTTGTTGATCATTATAACCATTTTGCCAGGAATATGACATTTGTTGCTTCGAAATCATTTCATGAAGAATTTGCCATGTCATTGGCACTGTGCCGTACTCTGACGATGACGTCCTCTGTTTGTTTTCTCCAGGAACATAAGAAGTGGGCAGGTATGACAGAGATCGACGCCAAGGTGAAGTACACTCACATGTGTCGCTCGCTGAAGACCTACGGCATTACATTCTTCTTAGTCAAAGTGAGTCGTATTTTATTTCCTGTTAAAACTACTACTACAGCAGTAACATAAAGCAATAAAGAAAGAAATATTATTCTGGTAAAAAACATTGGTTTTAGACTTGGAGCACAATGATTTTAACCCTATTTTATTCAACGGAAAACATTTTAATGAAGATTGTTGAAGGTCTATGTGATTGTTTTTGTTTTAAAGTACCTATTGTATTGTTACTACATATCATCATGGTGAAAGAATATCGCAGTTAGGCAATAAATAAATGACTAAATATTTTATTTTTGTTTATTTTTATATTTATTATTTACTTGTCATATTTCAATTTCACCGTTCATCATCAATCAGTACTTATGAGTTGGATAATGCATTGTTCGTATGTTGGTAGTATATTGTGCAGAGTTTGTTGACAGTTCATGTATGTACGTATGTCATTGTTTCTGTGTTCAGGAGAAGATGAAAGGCAAGAACAAGCTGGTTCCTCGTCTCCTGGGCATCACCAAAGACAGCGTCGTCAGAGTCGACGAGAAAACTAAGGAGGTACGCCAAATAGAAAATTGTAGCAAATCTTTCCTTATTGATATGCACAACTTAACACAAGACTTGTGGCTAGTACACACTGATGACTGAAATACTGGTAGTTGTATGTCAGTCGTGCATGTGTACCAGGTGTCAGGTCGCTGCGAAGACAAACTGCTATCACGTTGCTGTTGACTGCGACACAGCGTCAGGCCGGCCATGAATCGGGCAGTGTTGTCAGGCAGGGACTAGATTTTAGGAGACGAGCTCCGTTGTTTCCCTGCCCGCCAGAATCAATGTCATCCATATGCATATCAACACGAGTCTGACTGCTGGTAATTTGTTGTTGCAGATCATGAAAACCTGGCCACTAACTACGGTCAGAAGATGGGCAGCTTCACCGAACAGCTTCACATTGGTCAGTCAATACGGACATATTGCTTTTGGAATTATTTAAAATTTGATCAACATTGAGAACAAACTGCTTAACATACTTGTCGTGAAGGTGTTGACGAGAGTAAGGAAGATGCATGTGTAGGTGACAGAATTGGCAGAGAGCCAGTAGGGAGGTGATTACAAGTTCTGTATTTAGAGATCTAAGGGATTTTATCTCGTCAACACTTCTCTTACATGAGTCAAAATGCAAAAATATGATGACTGGCTAAGTATCTTGCAAAAAAAGAGGAGATATTAAAAATATCCTTTAGATTTTGATTAAAGAACATGACCTACACGCTCTATTCTTACATATGAATGTAATAATGCAGTTGAATCTATCTTGTTGTCTGTTTACCTGTAGTTGACACTATGTTTATGTGTGTCCAGGATTTCGGAGACTACTCGGATACGTACTACTCTGTCCAGACTACAGAAGGGGAGCAGATATCTCAACTGATAGCTGGATACATTGATATCATCCTTAGAAAGGTATTCTAAGTCATTCTCATCTTCGTCTTCTCAGCCATTCTAATGTTTGTATTCTCAGTTACTTTCATCTTCATGTTCTGTCTCCGCGGCATCAATGTTCGCAGAAGTTACATTTCTGATGCGATATTGATAGGTCTGTCAGTACCAGCCGGTGCTCGCAGGTTTACTGCAACATTCAGTGCTACGGATGTTGCGGGTTTCTTCCTGTCCTGTCGTGATATGAGTGAAAGATTTTAGAATGCAACTCCCATTACAAAATCTTTTTTTTTTAAATAAATCAAAATCTGTCATTTTCTTAGTCATTCTTGTATTCATAATCTATGATACTTACTTGAGACATCAGATACATTCCATTTAAAAAATCAGAAATTTCAATTTCAAGATTTTGATTTGATTTTCTAGGTCTATTATCATAGTATATATTTTTAGAACTTATTGCTGTAACTTCTGACCACTACACAAATATATAGGTCAAGATTATCGTCATAATATTTCAGTTGTTACGTCTAGTCTGGCAATTAATCCATAGGTCATGCGTATCTGTTATTGTCAGATGTACCATGTAATCCCAGCTTAACCTCCTTGCTCCTGGAGACTACCAGAGGTGCCCTACTAAGCCATGATCTGTACTAATCCAGCAGCGAGAGGGTTAACATGCTCACGATGCGTGACAATTGTGTGCGTTTTTCAGAAAAAGGCCAAGGACCACCTGGGTATCGACGGAGATGAAAACTCTATGATGATGGAGGACAACGTTTTGCCAGCCAAGTGAGTGAGCTCAGTGACACAGTCATCCCTTCCCAATCCACCTCTCGGTGAAAGTGTAGTTGGCATTACAGAAACCACAATCCAGGGTCCCATTTCATAGAACGATCGTAGAGCTCCCATGCGTTGACATAGCGTCATGACTGGTAGCACTACAGTAATGAGTAATGGAGGCCAGGCCAGGCCACTTTGGTCTCCGCAAAAAGGGAATGGACTGGACATTTACAAAAATGTTGATGGTATTATTTTTGGTCGAAGAAAAATAAAACCTTTGTTGCTCCATTTCTAATAATCGATTTGTGAACATTGTGCAATTTTGGTATTTTTCTCAGTTTCTGACATTTATCTCTTTTTGAATATTTCTTGATTTCAGAATATTCCTCAATTTCGGAACATTTCTCTGGTAAAAAAAATCCATTTCGGAACATTTCTCAATTTCGGGATATAGAAACTTTTCTCAATTTCGGAACATTCATTTGCGAACATTTCTCTCAACATCCATTTGGGAACATTTCTCCCAACATTTATTGGTTTGGGAACATTTCTCAAAACATTTGATTGATTTGGGAACATTTCTTGGAACATTACTTAATTTGAGAGAAATTTCTCAAGAGTGAAATATTCCTGCTAAGCACCAATTCATTCATTCTTGATTTTCGGAATATTTCTCGGAACATTTCTTGATTTTCGGAATATTTTCAGAGCCACGATCATCCAGCACCAGACGTCCAACGTGTCTCACCCTCAGTCGGGGTCGGTGGCGATCCCCGCGGTGCTGCGAGATGGGGGTCAGGGGGAGTCGCCTTTCGGGATGGGTTCCATGCAGCAGGTGCAGTCTACGCACGTGACACAATTCTCGCACCCGGGACATGCCGCCCCTCATGTTAGTAGCCGCAGCTGCCGCCTGGGAATGTGTATAACCACGCGCCACCCGTCGCGGAGCAGTAGTAGACATGGGTACACAGTCGTATATATATACATTGGTAGACAGTTGTAGACACATGGGTGAAATCTGATATCCGACAATGTCGTGGGCAATAGAAGCTGGTAAATCCAAAATTTCGACAGTCGTACATACATGGGTGAAATATGATACATGTATCCAATAAGGTCAGTCACCGAAGCTGACATGTCGAAAATTTTACAGGAATGGATAAATAAATTTGTGGATTGTGAATGATAATAAGTTGGAATTTTGACTACTTTATTGCAAAATTGTTTTTGAAAATAATTATGTAATTCATTCAATAATCAAAATCCATTGCGATTGCTACATGAAACACTACTTTCCAAAGTGGATAATATACTGCAAATAAAGTTATGGCTTCACAGTGTTAAGTTGTTGACTCGAGAAGAATTCCTCGAAAAATAAGTTTCTACTGCTTTGTGTGGGTGGCCTCAGAATGGCAAGAAGCAATGAATTCCAGGTTTGGGGCAGCATGGTGTTACTTTACTGCCCTGAACAGGGATATTCTGTTTGCTTTTTGTCATGTTGATACATTTTTACAAATCTTCTGTCATTTTTCATGCCTAATACAAGAAGTTGCGAGGTGTGTTCTTTGGGAACTGAAAATTGGAGAACGTACATTTGTGGTATTTTTTCATTTTGAAAGTGGAAAGCCTGATGTAGTCGTCGGTGAATCCTTCTTGTCCGAAAGTTATGAGAAAAAAAGAAAGTAATATTTTATGCAAAAGTTTTGTTTGCAAATCCCCATTCAAGGTTTGTGTATACAGACTGAGAAATTATGATGGATTCAGGCATGATTTATTGGAATTAAAAGCTTCCATAATATTTGCTTTGTAATTTACATTAATGACACTTTGTTTCTACACATTACACTTCACATTCTCTTAGAAATCACCTCACAACATCCGGTTTACCATCTCCCACATATGATATTGTCGAAACAGATTGGATTTGTATGCTGACTATTAATAGGATATACAGTAGCTGTATAACAAGATAACATTTATTTGGGAAGCAAATTTAACAATATGGAACAGTTACTTGGAAGAAAACGACAAATCTATTTAAGGGTTGTGAGACATAATATTATCGTTATTTACCATTAATCGAAAGTTGTTATCAATATTTATTCTTCATCGTTTTCAAACTGATCTTAGCACAACTATTAGTAGATTGTATTACAGTATCAAGACAACTACTTTGTCTTTGTTTGAATATATATTTTTTTTAATTTCAAAAATTTTATTTGAAATTTTATTTATTTAATTTTCTAATTTTGATTTCATTTTTTTCTCTCACTTTTTATGACATTTTTTATTGACTTGTATTTGAATATTACATAGAGATGAAGGCGATAGTGCAGGATGAGTATTGTGCACAAGTGTATATCGCTTCTTGAGTTATATACTATCTGTAGTGTGGGTCCTGGTCATACAGCACTTTATTCACGAGTATTCGTATTTCCGGGAAGGTGACACTCTCAAATATACCGTAGTCTGTAGACAGAGCTTCAGCTTACAGTATAGACGGCCACCGCCACAGACGTGGTGTGTAGTTGTGTGTTTGAGTGGTGAGTGATCCAAGCTGCATGTATATACTCATAGACGTGTGTTTGCTTTGATGACAGTTGTCCTAAGATGGATGTTCTGCTGAACTTATGGTGCTGAGTCATTTGTAGTTATACTAAGATGTGTGGTTTTCGCTGAACTTGGGTAGCTGAGTGATTGTTATTGGATCGTTAGTGATTTGATATGCAGTATTTTCACACGTTTTTTTTGTTGTAAAGAAGAAAATGCATGCTCTGAGAAGGAAAGCTGTTATCAAATCATCATCAATAACACTTCTGTCATCATGGTTATACTCCCCCACCCACCCCCCTCCCACCCATCCCCCAACAATTGTAAAATAACAATTGTAAAATAAGCAACATGATCAAAGAAGTTAAATTGTTAATAGTCCCCTAAAACCCAAAATTAATTGTATGTCTTCTTTCCCTTTTGTGTTACAGTTATTTACTTTTGCAATTTCTAGTTGTAATTACTTGCTATTCAAATAGTTGCTATTCAAATAGATTACGGTTTTTCTTTTTCTTTATATTTCTGATAGCGCTTTTATTGTTAGTTGTTCTATTTGGAGCATAGACACTATTTAATACAATTATCAGTTTAGCTTTGCTGTAGTTTTGTGGTTTTATAGTCAAAATATTAGTTGTCATATGGATGAACGATTCCTGCTATGGCGTAAATCAATACTGGTAACTTTCACCTTATTCGTTATTTTTTTTCTTATGACTTTTAGAAAGCATAAGCATTTTTATGGCTGGCACCTTTAGGTATTAATTTTGCCCCCTGATCAGATATCTCCTCATTGCTGTCCGACTGCATGTATGCCTGTGACATGTGTGAGGTGGACGTGATCACATTGTGTTTGAGAAGTCGCGGCTAACTTTGTGTGGTCACCAGTCCTGTTCATTTACTACCCATTGTTTTCGGCATGACAACGTGTGTGTACTTCCTCGTTCAGGTGCGAGTTAACAGAGTTATGACCTCAGAGGCAGCAGTGGGTGATAGAACATTGACGTAAACTGAACATTTGTCAGTCAGATTTGAGATTAGTCTTTCTGTTTTTCAGTAATATTTTTGTTTATGTGTATACGTGTTTGGTTTTTTATGCATATAATGTCAATCTTCTTTTCCTGTTGTCATCGCCTATGAGTGCAATATTCCCGCTGCAATGTAAAGAAATAATTCAATCAAAATGTTTACTGTTATTATGGTTGTCGTAATGGATATTATGAAGCTTAGTATTTGCCAATCTCTGACTTAATGTCTCTGTTAGAGCATTTCAACATGCCTCTCTGTAACTCGCGATGACGTGTCTGTCTCTTGTATCAGGCACAGAGCGCCCAGCAGCACGGACTCAACCAATCACAGCGAGCGTTGCTCGGCACGATCCAGGAAGGTCTGGAGTCGGTCAACATGGCTCAGACCGACTTACAGCAACGAGCACAGATCCCTAAACTGGGATCCGACGCGGTACGTGCACGTAGGGCTCGACACCGATTTCCTGACTCGGTTATCCTTTCGCGATACTTTCATATCCACTGTGAGACCTTAATTCTCTTGGAAACGCCCGATCACTATGCTTAAGAGTGCTTATGGTATCATAACTTAGATATGAGATGTTCGTGAAATGATAGCCATGGGGCCTATTATTGAAATGTTATTACTATCTTCTTAACCTAACTATGTGCATAGCATTGTCGTACGTTTGTAAGAACGTTTCGAGAATAGGCTTCCAGGTCCTTAAATAAATGTTAGTGATTGCAGAAAATTATTGGCTGGTATTTATTAGACATCTACAAATTTTGTAAATAACAGCTTGGAATGTCTAGGAAGGTTTGTAGCTATATGCTACTATTAGAAAACCAAAATAGTTATTTATTAACAGTTTTAGAACTCTTCTGAGTAATTACTATTATTTACAAAACTTCATATTTTATAAGATTTAACACAATGGTTTATCATTGGAATTTGGAGACAATTGTCCTGAATATTGAGGTCATTTAAAAATGGAAATAAATCAAACATTGCTTCAGCAATGGCACGTCTGATAATCTTGCTTTGTTGTTGTCCAGGCATCCAAGAAGTGGCGCGAGAACCAGCTGGACCTGAACAAGCAGAAGGTGGGGTCACAGCTGTCGGCCATGAACGCTGCCACGGCGCAGCTGGTCACTCTGACGTCCGGCAAGGAGGACGAGATCGACTACAACGCTGTGGGATCGGCTGTCCACCTAATGTAAGATGTCAGGTCCTCCTGGTATATAACATGTACATGTAGTCAAGGCATCAGGATCCTGTACCACAGAATGATCGTAGCGCTTCAGAAGTTGCAACTCTTATACGCTAACACAGAGTTACGATTGTCACAGTGCTACGAGCGTTCTGTGGAACATGAGCCAGATTATTATTAATTTACAGTGGTAGCCAAAAATGCCAGCTTTGTTTGTACTGTCAGTCTATGATGTGTGTGGCTGTTTCTTGCAGCACGTCTAACCTGGGTCAGTTCAGCCGTGACGTGAAGATGGTGGCCGCGCTCCAGGAAGAGAACGGAGACAAGCTGATGGACGCCGCACGCCGACTGGCCGGAGCCTTCTCTGACATGCTGAACGCTGCCACCCCCGGCAGTGCAGAGGTACACGCCACTTTACACGCCTCACCAGCTTCCGTACACATCCGACTCGTTCCTCGCTGCTTTAAATGACTCAGTACCTTCGTGTTAATAAGCTGACAGACTAGGCGACACCTTTTCTCTGAAGTTGACCCAGAGTTGTTGTCTATTCAGTGGACCTGGGCCAAATTCTTGGCAGTATGATTGGCTCACGTGACCCAAAAATAAGACTAAAATATTTTCCTAACCCTGTGAGCCAATTTGGGTATGGTTTCTCGAATCTACTACAAGACCATAAGATTTGTCATAGCGATTTCTAATACATAGCTCTCGTGCATTTACGAGAGAGCTATAGTCTGATAGTGAATACTGTAAGAGAGCTTCGAGAAAGGATACCCAGATTGCCAGGGCGGGATGTAGCGCAGTGGTAGAATGTTGGACTTCAGAGCAAAAGGTACCGAGTTCAAATCCCGCCCCACGGGGGCCCGGCATCAATGTTCGCATAAGTTACATTTCTGACGCGATATTGGTAGGATGCACTGTCTGTAGAGTGACACTACAGTTATCATCCTTGGTCTGTCAGTACCAGCCGGTGCTCGCAGGTTTA
>JAUTBQ010205676.1:0-21955 GCA_032361185.1 Lepetodrilus ovalis | reverse complement strand
CGCTAACTATACAGACAACACTAACTCTATACAGACAGCACTAACTCTATACAGACAGCGCTAACTATACAGACAGCGCTAACTATACAGACAGCGCTAACTATTCAGACAGAACGTCGTATCAACGGTGATGATTAATGCCAGATCTCCAAGGTCCGTTACTGTTACCACGGCAACATGCCACCAATATATGAATAAGCAGATGGTTGAAAGTAAAAAAATCCTAGAAAAATGTATGTCATTTAAAATGACCAATGTTCCACTCCAATATCCATTTCAGCACTATCCTAATTAAATAAAGGTCATACAAGCCTACTACTGCTAGTATGAACCAATCAGTAAATTGTGAAATTGAATTGACGATAACAGGTCATGTTGACATTTCAGGGATATCAATTATTCAGTGTATTACTATTAGGTGGTTCTACTCAATCATCTCAGTATTACAGTACTATAAGATGAAGAAGACTCAATTGTTGTGGGGAAAACAATCAGGTCTACATTGTTGTGCCTCTATTTTAGACAATGGCAAAACTACCCATTCCGATACATCAGAAATCAAGGTAATCTGTAATAATGCTAATGTTTTTTGTTTGTTCAATAGCAACAAGTGGAACAATATACTCCATGTTCATAGTTCAGAGATTAGACAATACCTAACATTTCTTGTATTTCATTAACTACAGAAGTGTATAGTGATGCTGACCCATATGGATGGCTGCTGTACATTCTGAGATACAAATTAACACTAACCAAGGACATTTCTAGTTCTCCTAAGGGCTGGTAGAAATTTATGGTGGTTTTTGTGTGTGTAAACATTCGTTATTTATATCACATTTTTTAATTCTTTTTTTTTTTGTCTTGGGGTTTAACATCGCTTTCAAGATTCTTTCAATCATTCTTATCAACATTGCATCAGAAAGTTAACTTTTGTGAACATTGATTCCGGGTTCCCTATTCGCGTTAGTAACAATTAAAGGAAAGTTTCTACCGCTGTACATTTGTACGTGGTCATACCTGAGTGTGACTTTGGGAGGCTGGCAACTTGTCCCAGGCATCAGTGAGTTTGTCGTAGTCTTGGAGCCAGTTGTTGACAGCAATCAGCTCTCCGTCAATTCCACTCTTCTTCTGCCGTTTCCTCAAGACAGCTTTCAGCCTAGCGAGACGAATGTAAGCATAACGACATGGTGGAGCTGGACGACCGTAGTCAATGTGTCCTCTGGTCTATTAACGCTCTCCCTGCTGCAGGCACCCAGAGATGCCCTAAGCAGTAGTGTACGTGCATAATCCAGCTTGTAGAGGGTCAAGTGTTCTATCAAAAATATCAAGAAAACATATTATCACTACACATATTTAAACCCATCCATTATTTAACGTATTTGTTTTTCAATCCCTTTTATAAATGGTGAACTAAAACCAGTACATTTCTAACGGTAATACAGTGTTCCCTCGATATAACACGGTTCGATACTCAACGGATTCGGATATAACATAGGGTCAGACGTGGATTCCATTTTTTTGGGGTTATTTACCTGTACTATCGTATAAGGCAGGTACTATAAGGCGGGGGGTATGTCATGGACCACAACTTCAGCGTTATATCGAAGGGACACTGTACCTACATTATGCACTGTCTATACACGGTAGTCACATACACGTACCTGTAACACATGCAGTTACAACATCAACGTACATGTATTATATACTATTATATACGTCAGCTACAGAACCCTATGTGCATGGGACAGTAATGAGGTGTTTCTTTCACTCCAGGCACTGCAATGGTCTTTCCAATGGGCTTATCAATTACTCTTCAGAGTGAATGACCGTGAGCTCTGATATAACACAATGGAATATTGCTACATCCATAGAGAAGAATACAACCAATTGGGATGGGGATCACTTGGTAGAGCAAAAGGAGACATTATTTACTTAAGATAAATTCAAGTCTATTCAGATATATAAAAGCTTAAGAGGATATAAAAAAAAAACATAATCTGAATGAATAGACACTTGCAATGCATGGAAATGACATCAAAGTGACATTGAGTTTTCTCACATAGTTATTTTCAAGGGATGTAATTACTTCCTTGTACTAGGTTCGTGAAGTCATTATGGGACAAAGGCTGAAGTAAATATTAACATAAATAATTGCTGTACTCACATCTACACACAGGGGTGTAACAAGAACCGTTTGCAGGTGTAGGGAACACTGTATAGAAAGATTATCCCGAACATAGAATTAAAGTGAAAATTTCCATTTTTTGCCTAACAGCTAGTTACACCGCTGATGCAGTTCTTGCTTTGCTTCATGATCCAGAACATAGGATTAAAGTGAAAATTACATTTCAACAAATATAGGTGTACGCAACAACCTTTTTGCCTAATAGCTAGTTACACCGCTGATGCAGTTCTTGCTTTGCTTTAGCAAGTGAGAAAGTCTGATAGAGGAATACTAGTATACTATGGTTGGCCTGCATGTATATAGTGCTCATACCAATTTTGAGAATGCTATATGGGTTTGTTACCATGGCATCCTGCTGGAAGTGTTTCATGCGGTGGTGGTTATTATTTCTTTTTTTACAATAATGACTAAAATTGATGACCAGCAATGATGTCCAATAATGAACACAAATAATAAACAGCAATGACGATCAATAATAATGAACAATGATGACCAAAAATAATAAGAAAATTACCAACAATAATGAACAAGAGTTAGGTAATTGCATTTTGCTACCATTTGGACCAAATAATCTAAATGAACAATTGCAAGAGTTAGGTAATTGCATTTGCTACCATTAGAAATATATATATATGTTTTTTTTTATATTTGTTTCAAGACAAATTCACGCAAACTTTAGGTCGAGCTGATCAAATATCAACCCTTCCATGTGCATGATTAATCTTATTAAACTTATCATTAGGGCATCCACAGATACTCCAGCATTGAGAAGGTTAAATCCTTCTCCTGTATTCAATACTGTTCATGTAGGGTGCATCACCCACCTTGCTCTTGCCCAAATATTCTTATTGAAAACACCCCTCTCGATCAGCAAACCAAGTCTAGATTATTGAAGAATAAGGATCAAGCATTTCAGCAGTTCCTTTCAAATAAATATAATACCAATATCTAATATTTAAACTATTTACTTTGACCCTCAGAGAAGTCAATATGGATAAGTCTAATATCCATGAAATGTAAGGTGCTTGAATCCATCGCAATTATCTGCAGCACCTTGTCTGGCACTATAAATGGAGAACAGTGTCAGAAATGTATGTTAACAACTATAGATCTCATATCGTCCTCACCATATTTACTGGCCATCTAGAGGGTGTTGGTCTAGACCTCAGCTGGTGTTTATTGTAGTATTGACAATGAAAGGTGTATGTCACATGACGTGGTATAACAATGCAAGGCTATAACTGATCATATATAATGGATGTACAGCTTTAATTAGCAGTTAATGTGTCCATCAACGCCATTCTAGCTTATAATCCACACTGACGTACATTCACGTCAGTAAGTTAAAGAGTGCATGGAAACTGTTATTTGATTTGTGGAGCAAATCTTCACATGGAAAACCTTATTGATTAGCAAACAACACAAGCAAAGACTGATTGAAAGAAGCACTTGGATGTAATTTGTATCCGTAATAATAATATCAAGAAAAAAATTCTGTTGCATATGATGAATCTCATATGTTCATGCAGGTATATCAATAATATTTATTCACTGAATTTCCTTTTCATAAGGATTACTTAAAAGGAAACACAGCACCATTTACTAGTTAAAAGAAGTCTATAAGCATTAATACATGGTATTTAATATGATATGAATGTTCAAAGAGAGATTATAATGATGGATTCTGATACATGTTTAATCTTCCATTGATGTACCAGCATGCTGCATTTGTTGCTATGGCTACACATTCAGAAATAGTACCGATGTGCGTATTTATATTACAAGGCAAATCCATGCTTGAAAGCTTGCTCAAAGAGCTACATTATCACCAGGGTTCGTGGATAAATGTGCGCTCTTCACTTTCCTAACTCCCTGGGGAGTATTCAACCCAAGCAAGAAGGGAAAGTTAGAGTCATACCCCACATTTTCCGAGGTGTATCAGTCAATATCCCTACAGTTTTGGTCATGGAACCTCGGTGGTAGCCAAGGTGGCCTCAGGACAAAAAAATGTTGGGCAGGGCTCGAAAGTAAGGATTGTCCGCCTGTCCGGGACAGGTACGATTCACAGGCGGACAGGTGAATTAGCCCAGATTAACAAGCCTTTTACCTACAGTTTCATGTCCGATAGGGCACAAGGACAGGTGCCTCAAAAAGTTAATGTTGAGCCCTGTTGGGATATTTGACCGATACACTGAGGAAGTGGCAATAACTGTCTTATAAACTTATGTTGGTTGAGTACTACATGGTATACATTTGGTTGAGTACTACATGGTATACAATGATACTTTTAAATATATCTAAAAAAGAAATTTTAAAAAGTATAGATCATCAACACACCAAATCACACCTGGGGAGCTTCATGCTTTCGGTTGAACAAGTATCTTGTGCTGCACATGCTCTTGCTGTAGAATGTGTAGTGACATCATTGTTTACATTTGGGTGAGGTTGGAAATCACGTGACTTTCTTGCCTCAGTCATAACCAGATAAATGAATCGTTATATCTTCTTGGGCACTTTGTACTGACACTTGATTAAAGATTTGTTTCGACTGCATGAATTTCAGGATACATGAAATACATTATGTACAACTCAGTCAAGGAAAGTGTAAATTATTTCTGATATATTTACACTTTCTCTGGAAAATTGTAGATTTATTTCTGATATACCTACACTTTCTCCCAAAACAAAGGTATAAGTATCTCTGGATATACACCTACACTTAGAACAAAAGAAACCATAACAAAGAGACCAGAAGAGCGGCAATAACATTCACAGTTCCATCTCATCCTACTGGGTACCCATTCACAGTTGAAGACATAAGGAAGAGACCATACTTATCATACAATAACATCCTTTTAGAAAAGCATTGCACTTTATAAGTGTAACTAGATGATCGATCTTCACTGTGATATAGTAGCACAAAAAAATGACATCACAATGATGTCAATATTGAAGTGGAAAGTGATAGCACAGATATCACTTGATCTTTTACTAGTGATATATAAACATATTATATATATATATCTCCTGTGGAAGCAAGCATTGGGTGATAAAATAATCCTTGGCCAGATATACAGTTGATGCCTTCAAGTAGGCATAGTTCATCTTGATAAATATTTTCTGGAAGATATCCAGTGGAAAATATACAAGATGTCTGAAAAGCTGAACATGCATTTATACAACTACAGGATCAAAGACGGTCTAACTGCAGTGATCTGGACTGTCTCCTACTCATGCAGGGACCTTGGATCTGCCTCCTTCCAGTGATTAATAGGACATTAACTCGCTCCACTTTTATCCTCTCAATGCAGTATTTTTATCCTAATTAGTCGAGGAGTCAACAACAGCATAAACCTGCCTGGCAATCAAAATACCTTCATTTGGAACACGATTGGCAGGGGAATGACAATGACCCCCCAGCTATGTATAATACAATGTACAACTGCGTACAATGATTTACAATGATGTACAACAATAGAGGACATGAGTCTGAATCGGGGATCTCAATCAGGACTCGTTAGACCAGTGCCTCGTTAATTAAGCTTCCCACAATTCTTGACAATCGATAGCATTGAAATCTGGAAATGTCCATCAAAAATTACTTGTCAATTTTCTCCATATCAAAGGAATACGTATCCAGTGCATGCAAGGGTATTCGACAAAGGTTTTCAGATTGTTCAAGGGCTGTGTGAGATGTGGATAGGTGAATGACATGTGGATGTCTGAATGAGATGTGGGTATCTGCATGAGATGGAGGTCTATATGATATATGGATATATATGAAATGTGTATGTCTACAAGAAATGTGAATGTTTGCATGATATGAAAATATTTGCATGATGTAGATTTCTGCATGAGATGTGGATATTTGAATTATATGTAGATTTCTGCATGAGATTTGGATATCTGAATGATATATGGATTTCTGCATGACATGTGGATATCTGAATGATGTGTGGAGAGCTGCATGAGATTCCAGACGAAGAGCAATGGCCATTGCAGCCCAGGGACTGGTGCAGCCCAGGGACCGGTGGATTAGTGCAGTCCGATGGAACAGTGCAGCTAACAAAGCACGGCCAGTTGTCATCGAAGGACATTCAATTAGTAGAGATGAAGGATGAGCAGTTAAACAGACCACAGGCCATAGCTGCACAGCATTGGATGATTAATAATGAATTAGAACAAAACGTGTTAGCTTAATATTGACCAGAGAAGATGGAGGTGTGAATAAACATCAAAACCCAACCAACTGGTGAATGCAAAGGAGAAAACATAAATCATTTACAATAGTAACTTATTATTAATATAGTAATATAATATGCATTTTGTCTTCATGGACATTATAAGTTGTTGACCAGTCTCGAGGGGTATATGGGTTGATGTACCGTCTACGTGGATTTATGTATTCCAAGCCTGCAAGGTTTCAATTTATAGCATTCAATATACAAGACAGACAGACAACCATTTATTACCAACAAATGGTAATAGTAACACAACTGGCATAAAAATATCTCATTTACGTCAAACCTTCAAGAACTTCAAATGTCAGTAATTCCGCTTGGTAATGAATGCACATGGATACACAGATACATGTATGTCCAATAGAAAGGTTAGCTTAAAACCAGATCACTAAGGAAGGTAGGGAACACAGCTGAACAAGTCTATAGATAGCCAGACTGACAATGTAAAATATATATTAAGATTGTACAAAGAAAGGCCCAATCCTTGTATTGGTGCCATTTCCTGTTGTTGTGGCAGACAGACAGATGATGCACGTTCATCTTGGAATTGTAATTTTACCTTCTTGACGTATGCAATATTTCTACTAATTATTCTTTTACAAGTCATAGACAATCTGGTTCTGTTTCTGTAAATGTCATTGCTATTTGGCAATCAATCAATCATGTGTATACTGTAATTGCATAAACAAAATGAGGCAAATTTCAAAGAAACTAAAAAAAGATGTAGAAGTCCTATAATGACTGCATGAGGAAATAACATAATGACTCAAGCACTGCGGTATCAAACTCTGCCATCATTCCACGCTATTATTAACAAAGAAAAATGCGTTGAACTTGCTTCCCAAACTAGCACAAGATCAATGGCTTCCATACACTCTTTTATAAACTATAAAACTATTTGAATCATGGCTTATTATTTGTCAGCCGGGCTTTATATGCCTCAAAATCCATTATTAAGTCCGGATAATGATAGCTTGAAGCATAATACGGAATATAAAGCATGGCTGAGGGAATATGAAGAATTTAGAACTACATTCAATTAAGAAATTTTGTAAATATAATTAAGAAATTTTGTAATATCGTTCCACACATTTTTAACAATTTCTATCAATAAAGTAGCGATATATACCATAATTTTGAACCAATTAGTTAATACCCTTGGAGACTGGTCTCTTATAGTCACCAGACTATTATCTGAGCCTGTTTACAACTGAACTGTTTACAATGAGAAACTGGCTCCTCAAGCATTAACTATATAATAAAACAATTTTGCAAAAGCTTCATACCATATCAAAACATTGGAATTGTACATTTCAAACAAGATACATTTTGGTACTGTCCGCTGTCTTCGATATGTCAATACAGTATTATTATAGCTGTAGCTGTTTTAGAAGTGCCAATATAATTGGGAGGAAATATCAATGAAATTATAGATCTATTCTTGGATGCCTGAACTCTCCATATCCCTATGAACTGCTTCATTAAGCTCTTTAGGCACTAAACTTGATGGATCCTTGAACCTCCCACAGGATGTGTACATGTATCTGTCTCTGATAATGTTAATTGGCTTTCTGTAGGTTTAAACAGTTGTTGGGTATTTGGGTTAATCAAATCTCTACAGCTGAACTGCATTGGCGGTTGAGAGGCCTCAAGGTTAAGTTTCAAACTTTGTTGGCAGCCGAATGACTCCTGTTATCGTAGTGTTTCGGAGAACTACTTTTAGATCCAGTGTGCATGCAAAGCAACATGTTAATCACTGATGATACAATTCCACTTGGATGGCAGGATTTTGTTTAATATTAACATTCCATTAAATATATTCTTAGAAACTGAAATAAATATTTTATAAAAATACAATTTCAAGCCATAAATAACTCACTTCTATTTCCATATTAAACAATAACACTTGTATTTTTAAAATGCATGCACAGTAAAAATGTATATTTCCAATAGTGAATTACATATATCTGAAAACCATTATTATATAAATACAATTAACCTAATCATGACACTAAAAAAGTCATGCAACAATTTAAATTAAAACAAAGAAATATCGTATTTATATCATTTACATAGATACATTATTGTATGCAATAAAGAGCAAAGTTACAAGGTGGTCGTAGTTCTATAGACATCTTTGAGAATGCCGATATTGACTACATGTACACGACTCCCAACCGTCTCTCAATTTCCGTCTTTTCTGATAATGGTGCTTCAAAAAAAGACTCTCCATTATAATAATGACTTGGAAGACATAGACACAGTCGGTATTTAGATGCTTCCGTCATCCCCAGACTGAAGAAAGGCTGCATACACATGTCTGTACATTTCATACCTGTCCATCAAAGGCGTACCTGTAAAGCCTCTAACATCAAAGAGCGTGTTAGTGATACGAATAGGTATCTGTGAGTGGAGACACTGATGTCTTATCTAGGTAACTGCTGCGCTATTTCAGTACAGAGGTAGGCACAGGATCATATGACGGAGGTGTCGAGTGAAATTTACATTAATGTATGGATGATAAACACGACTGTTATACATGTTCATCTTGTTTGCCACCTCTGAGAAAATCCGATAGATAAACTATTCATAATGCATAATGCATACCTTACTCGTGATGGATTAATCGAAATTACCATTCCATTGGATGTTTTTGTTTGTATAATAAAGAAGAATATGGTTGAATATGTAACTTAAATATATAGATTTTTTAAAATTTGGGTTTAAAGTCGTTTTCAAGATTCTTTCACTTAAATTACAGCTTGTCAGTTTAGGGCAGGAGGAAACCTGAAACATCAGAAACACCATCCTGGCACCAGGGGTACCATGCAGTGCTAATGTAACAGGTACCTCTGGGGTGAGAGGATGCTGTAGCACTGAATGTTGCAGTAAACCTGTAGGCTCAGGCTTGTACTGATGGACTGAAGATGATAACTGCATTGCCACATTACAGACAGCACATCCTAGATATCATGGTCATGTCAGAAAGGTAACTCTCACAAATATTGATGCCTGATGAGGACGTGAACCTAGGCATTTGGCTCCTAAATCCAAACATCCTATCATTGCGCTACCACCCGCCTTCATGGTTGAAGTAAAAAAAGAATAGATTTTGTGATATTCAAAACAAGAGCTTAGGTTACCTTAACAAAGAATGATCTGATATTGGGAATGCCAATAATAAGGTTTCTTTTAATAGGACATAAATAGTACAGTAATGAATGAGTTATTATTTTAAGTCGCAGCAGGAATCTTTCACCCATATGTGCTGATAAACAGTCCAGCAACAATTGACGTTCCATATGATTTACAATTCATGTACTAAAAACTGGAATAGATTAATCATTCTCAAATTTCTCAACCTCAGCCACATTGTGTTACCATACCGATCCCTTCATTCTGCTGATATGACAAGCCTTTGGCAGGCTTGACGTCACTACCCAGTGGGTCCAGTTCAACTCTGACACATGAATTATACATAGGCTTTGGCCACACCCCCACTGACCACGAGCGGTGCACTCAGACGATAGACAATCGCCATCTCTGCACCAAGTAGAAGCAGTGTGGAATATAACAGATACATCTTCCTATATATTACGGATATGCAATTACTTCCTATTGACACTTGGGTAACATACTCAAACTTCACTTCGCAATGAAATGTCAAAAGCATTATTGAATTGGTCTCTCTATATATATTTCTGGTAAGGATATTGGTGTGAATGGTTCGAGTCTTTGATGGCTCCGATTTTTACCACTTAGCGATCCGTCACTTATAGGACTAGAGCTGTATCACAATAGGACAAAAACACTTTGGTAAGCTTAATGATTAGCAATTTGTCACTTCCAGCTATTAATACCAGTCATTTTACTATAACATGTACTATTATTAGAGGAGGGATGCTAACATTAGCCATTTTCTGGAATTGTAGTCTATAAGCATGATGAATATTGATCACTTCCTCATCATACTTTCTATTTTAATCATCGCTGAACTGATGAAGTGTTAAGATTACGAATATGTGCATCAAGTTTGAGTGGGCTTCCAGCTCATGGTACTTAAAAGTGCAACACACATCAGAGCACTGTAACATTCAGGCACCAATAAGGCACTGATGACACATACAGCACGTAAACAGAATCAATGGTTAACCAATTACGAGCTGTTTAAATGGGGATATATTTTCATTTAGTGTTTTTCTGAAGCTCCTAGTAGTAGACCACTAAGATAGTTAACCTTTTCAATGTTGTCGGTATTGAGTTCCCTACTGCATGTGATAAGTCTGATTGCCTCCAAAAGAATGAAGGTTAAAATATGACTCACATTAATTGCGCAGATAAGAGAAATATCAGCAGTTGAAAACTGTCCTGTAGTAAAAACAAAACGGGCACATGATTATCAGAAAATATTGCCTGCAAGGAAAGGTTTTGATGACCACCCCGGCCCCCCTATACACACACTAGCAAACACACTAGTGAATGCACACACAAACATACACAAACACATACATACATTTGCACACACACACACACACACACACACACACACACACACACAGCATGCACACATGCACACACACAACATGCATACACACACACAAAACACACACACTCACACACACACATAACACACACGCACGTATACACACAAGCACACACATCCTATTGATGGACTGGATAATGACTGTCTGATCTGGTAGAACACAAGACCGATAATCTACTATTGCATGCAACTTGTATTTGGCAAATGGAAAAATCAATTTTTCGCTTTGATAATCCATTATTTTAGCTGACAATTTAAGATATCCAAATGGAATCCCTGTTAGGGCATATATTTCAATGTGTGAGTGGATTCTCAGTATTAAAAAAATATTTTCAAACCCTTTGTGCTCTGTGAAAATCCATTATGCCCTAGAGGGATAATCGTGTGGCAAGTAATTGAAATCGTGTGGCAAGTAATTGAAATAAAAACCTCACACTGGACCAACATCTTAGAATGCCAATATCACAATTTTGGATTTCATAACAGCAAAGCTCACAATCTTGTAGCTTCTTTTGAAAGTTACATGTAATACATTATACAGAAAATGCTCTTTTTTCCCTCAACCATCGCAAATCTCATTACTTGGTACATCAAAGTCATGCTTTATAGAGATGGCTCTCAGGTAACTGTTCTGAACAAGTGAGTAATAGAATCTGCTTCAAGATCCAATTGCCAGGGAATAGTTTTCCAATTGATTAATAAGATCAAAAGCAATCTTGAGCATTTAAGAAACTGTTTCTACCGCTCGTCAAAACAATTTACAAATAGCATGGCCTTTCTACGAGTTTATCAATCACTATTATTGTAAAAGTTTATTTATGTTAATATGCAAGTTAATCTATTTCTTACAGATGTTCTTGACATGAATAGGTCAATGATATTCTGTGAAATATATATATATTATAGGATAAAATAATCTACACATAATGGGAACAAAATATGATCAATATACTCATCAAAATTAATTAAGGGCCAGTAGCCTTTGGGCATACAAATTTAGCGGAAGGCTTCAGGCACTCCTCAAGAATTCACAGACACACTAGAAGAAGAAAGGAACAAGATTTATTAAAATATCTGCTAGACCTTAACTTTATTTATTTAGTATGTATATACTGCACCCATTAACATTGGGTATTTTTAGAGCAGGTTATTCTTCCATAAATTGTTTTTCAATGTTAATGTGAATATAGATGCTAAAAGAGACATTGTGTACTGTAATTCCTTCATTATTAGTATGTACTCATGATGAAATGGCACCATTAAGCTGGTGGAAATAGCAACATGACATTTCATGGTTGCAAGCACTTGTAAGGGAAATATTATCTTTGAAGGCTCATTAAACTTGCTGCAAACACATATTTTCAATATAGTAAATGAATTGGCACAAAAATCTTTAATGTCATGTAATAATCCTACTTTTAATGTAGTTGAATGTCAAATCATTATACCAACACCTTATATAAAAAATAAAATCACTTCCAATGAGGAATTGCAGTATGAACTGTAGCATGTAGTACTGTATAAGACATCATACTCCCAACTCCCAACATACCATACCATACCAAACCAACATACCATACCAATTCATTCATAGACATATCTACTGCCTCAAACATAAAACATAGATATAGCGACAAGTCGAAGACTCAAGATTCCAAGTTAAAGTATCCCCCGAGCACTATATACATTTTCCTGTTGCTTGCTTTTATTTCACGGAACTGCTGCCGATGTATATATTGCGATTCAAGAGCACGGCTGACATGAGCTCATAAATACTTTGAAGGGCAAATGGTCAAATATTGAAGCACGTCATCTTCATGCAGAGTCAGTTAATAAATGCAGAACAAGTGGAACGGAATGACCCAGCCTTAGCCGTAGGGCGAGCTAGGGTCAGCTTCCATCTTTAGAGTATAGCGACCAGAGAGGAAGATTAAATCTGGACCCTGTTGGGCTTCATCACCATTGCAAAGACCTCGGGGAACTTTTTAACTGCAATTATATGAAGTGACTGTATGGCATATTGAGCCACCAGCGCCCCCATGGAGAAGCAAGGCATGGCCGTGCAGTCGGAGCATAATGCTATATGTATGTATGGATGTACGTCATGGCACGTGATGGAAGTCAGATTTATACCAGTTACACAGCGATATACGCTCCAGTTATACATGATAACCATAGCGTGTAAGGTGTAGCATTACTTTGCATTGGGCACGTGTTGCTTTCAACATAAATTAGAATTTAGGAAAATTCAATTTGTAAGGAAACACTAACATCCAAGTTTTAATTATACAGAAATTTGTAAGTAAGCACTAACATTTAACCTTTCGAAAATTATGTTAAAAGATTTGTCAGTTTCTATCAAAAGATCAGAAAATTTCCACCTTCTGCCTGTTTTAGCATGTTGAGTACTATCTAAGTATGTTCACAAGGGAACCACTCAGGAAGCCCACATAATGAAGAACACATAACCTACGCTGTTTCGCTCTGTTGCTTAGCATGCTCGCTCCAGTACATCCCCAAGAAGATATGAAGTCGGTACTAAGTACTAGTACCTGGCGAGTAGATGGTACATGCTTCTCTGAAGATTACAGTTAACCATTTACCCAGCTTTGACATATACAGGTGCTACGTTGTACAAACGGGCTCGGATTCTCTCTACAGCTTTGTATCTGATGTCTTTGGCCAGGTGATTGGTGTGCATGTGATTATTTGAAAGGCGGCCATGTCTTCCTTCAGATCCAACATCACACAAAGGTCAATGCATAGTCAATGAAAATCTCAAATAAATAATTGATTAATTTGATGAGCAATTAATCCATAAAATGAGCATTTACTCAATTAGACACTGTGGTTCAGTAATTGGACAGCAATTTGGATAAAAATAAATACAATTATGTGATGTTGAACTTGCATGTACATTGTATGTGCACTTGAAATCTTTGGCAAGTATTTAGGAATGATGGTTATTAATTTGGCTTATGACCTTTGCACAACATTATTATAACAATAATAACAATAATAATAATTATATAATAATAATTATATAATAATAATAATATAATAATAATAATAATAATAATAGCAGCAATAACAACAATAATATGGATATTGATACTGATAATATGTATCAAACTGTATTAATTTGTAATAATCCAATTACATATAATTGTGAACATGGTTTTAAGGTTAGCATGACCATTGTATAGACAGTTGTATAGACATTTTGCATTGACAGTGATCCAGACAGCATTATGGCCTCATAGTGGAAATGAGAGTTTTGTGAAAGCATGACCAGATAAACGGTATCTAAACATTACTTGATTTTACTTCAAATGAATAATAATGATACTTATTTTTTATTTAACATAGTAGCTCCCTCCTCAAAGAACCCTATATTGAAATCATTCAGACGTAATTATTGGGATTTGAAGAATGAAATATATCCATACAAAAGAAGGACATGATCTGACAAGCCCTGATTGTAAACAAAATTCCCGTAAACACAATGTAACTCCTTATAATTGTAATTTCCCTATGCAAGTATACAAATCGTCATCAGGACCGTGATCTCCTTTGTATGGGCGGTTAAGCTCGAGATGTCAACAAAGCGTTTTTTGCCTGGTTGAATCTCAGACAGTGTTATCAGGATGTATATCATGACAAATTGCATACAGTACCATATGTGTTCAGTGGAACAGAAAGCCCCATGGCATGTGCTCACAAACTGTGTGATAATTATCTGCGAACAAACAATAGTTAGACGGAGATTACCATCATGACATTTGACCCCTGAGGATAATTATACAGACACTTGCCCAATCTGATAACGGTATCTGCACTTCGAAGGCAATACACAGATCACTCATACCATAAATAGAGTTACAGATGCACCCACAACAATATACCCATAACAATATACATGTAAGTTTCCATGTAAGCTGTCTAGCCATGACACAGTTCAGCAATAACAAAACTTTATAGTACGATTTAATGCTCAAGGTCAAAATTTAAATATGGATTTGTGGTTCAGGAATAACAGTTGACTGTATCCTGTTCAGGTCTTGAGATTACGAAACTTTTTAGTACGATTTCATGCTCAAGCTCAAAATAAAACTGTGGATTTGTGAAACAAAACTTTGAGTTGAGCATGAACTCATACTCAAAATGCTTCATAATCTCGAATCCAAGACAAGCCTCATGAAATCTCACTCGTGACAAACATCCTACGTATAATATACTAAGAAATAAAAATTAATACTTTCCCATGATTGTGTGTACATGTTACCACACAATGTCATCCAATACGTACCAATGAGCTGGATACATGTAAGTGATATGCGTATGCTATACTTGTAGTATACCTAAAATGCATTCATGTGTTTTATGTCACAACAAAAAAAAACAATGGACGTGCTATTCAAAAAGTAATAAATAATCACCGATTCAATACGTTGTATTATCCCACAGCAGTGTTTACATTTAGCGTTCATTCAAATGGAATCTCTTAAAGCAATTTATCGCGACAGTTGTTGTTCATGTGTAGTGTTCATTCAAAACCTAATCAAAGCAATTTAATCATGACAATCATTGTTCACATGTAGTATTCATTCAAAACCTTATCAAAGCAATTTAATCATGACAATCATTGTTCACATGTAGTGTTCATTCAAAAAGTTGTTAAAGCAATTTATCGTGACGATCCTTGTTCTCAGTATTAATCTCCACGCGTACCCAAGTTCATGTGAATGTAAGATGTTAACAATGTTGCTAATAATATAGTAGAGATAATGAGTCATAATTCACTGGAATACCCTGTAGTGTAATCTGCTAACACCACTAAATTGGGTATAAATCTGTCTAAAATGGCATACAGATAAAAACGTGTATAAATATACATAGAGACTTAACCCACTATTGAGAACACGTACATGTTTTGATCTGAGTAACATAAATAACAAAGTAGTGATAGCCTATGATGTGTGAAATATTACTCCTAATCCAACTGATGTATGATTCCTGGGTGTACAAGTTCAAAGAATATCATTCACTATCTGGATTTAATTTCAAATATAATCACAAACAATAAAAACAAATACAATATTTTGAGTACATCTTGGCTCGATACAAAGACGTAAGGACATGCTCTGAAACAGTGACTGTAACAAAGTCAAAGAAAGCAAGTTTTAGGTATCAATACTTTAAATGTCAATCCAATATTTGGTATCCTGTGATACTTCATAATATGTACCAAACTTTGATGCTTCCAGTATTTTAAAAACGTTTTTTAAAAGAAGACATCAATAAATAATACATGATAGCACACAAAATACAAACACTATCATACAGATATACATATATATTAACAATAGCACATGAATGCCAATAAAAAGATTTGTATCTGCACAAATATCAATAGTGCTTTTCAGCCAAGGCTATACAAACAGCATCAATTTAACCTTCTCTCTGCTGCAGGCAACCAAAGATGCCTTAAAGAACTGTGTTTGCGCATAAATCCAGCAGGGAGAGGGTTAAGCATGCAACTTGTACAAAACAAACACGTCATATTTCTGTCCTTGAAGAAGTTGTTTGTATAGAACAATTTCAAGTAGGAGAGTACAAATCTATCAAAACAGATATGATCGTGATATGATAACTATAAACAAATATAGACAGTTCTAAACATATGATAGCTAATGTTACTATTAGAAATGTTTTATGTAGTAAACCAATCCTATAGTATTCCTGCTGCAGTGTGAGACATCTTACAAGCAAACATTTCGTGCTTATAAAGTATGCTTTCCAATAGTATTTACACATGACTGCAATATATGTGTGAGCAAGGCAATTCTGTGTGACTACCGTATAATCTTAAACATAAGGAAATCATTCGCCTCTCAGCAATGACTAAAGGAAGAGCAATTCATCTCCAATTCAGCCAAAGAGCTTCAGTATCAGATTGTTACCAAATGTCATTCTAAAGAATGAAACCCAACAAATCTTATGGTTTCTGGTGAAATCCCTTCAAATACAACCAATTACGAGTGAACATCCCAGCTAATAACATGTGGTTGATATTTCAACAAGCATAGTAAAAATAATATTGGCCATATTTATTTAATGTAGATAAACGCCTGCATGTGTAAAGATCACGCCTGTGAGAGCTGTGATGTCACAGAAGCCTTTGCCGACTGCCGCTGGATCCATTAGCGATTATCCTCAGGTTTCCCTCGGCATGTAACAAGCATATCACGTAAGGACAGTAACACTAGACTCCACGGAGAGAGTTTCATAACCTCATCACTGGGAGAGGAGAGCCGCATCACTGGAGGAGACGATCTGGATGATACACAGTGGACCAGATGGGCTTGTCCCTGTAACGATTTGGTGTTACACTGCAGAGCTGGTCTCTAGCTGCTGCGATCATCTATCTACCTCTTCAACACCATCACATTAGGAAAGCATCTCCTTGCCGATTTTTTTTTTTAGTGTGTTCTTTACGCATTATGATTGATGTCGGAACGATGGCTTGGTCGGTGATGGTGGTGATGGTGGCAACTCACGCGTCACTGGCAACTAACCTAATTCATGATGGGTTTGTGAACAGAGTACACGATTTTCTGATTAGGTCAATCGGTATTGACATCTGCGTTGTTGTGTTTTCTCTGCCGCTAAATACCACGAGTTGTCAGGATTCATATTCTTTGACAATGACTTCCAGTACTTGATCGTTTTCTTTAGTTGGAAGCAACAACTGCAAATCATAGTGTAACTGCTAAGTACAGTATATTATGTGGATATTTCTGAAAGCCTTGCTGTTGTGTTTATATGCTTACCAGTATTACTTGTTGGCTTAGAATTAATTTGCAAATAGATAAAAAATTAAATAATAATAATAATAACTATTTATTTTATTAAATACAAGAATCAATACATATTACAATAAATTGTTTTACACATATAAATTATTTTCAACTTTCGTTTTGAAAAGGAACTAATGACTACTATCATAATAATAATTAAACATAATTTAATATAAATTATGGAGCAGATATTGAACTATAGTAAGTTTATTTCTTTAAACAGCCATCTGAATAGTAACTAAAAACAGTCTCCCATCAGCTAAATAACACAGAAATGTGCTTAATAATAGCAAGTATCTAAACAATGCCTTGTTCTTCTGACAAATTTTGAAGTTTCAGAGAATTGCGAAA
Source organism: Lepetodrilus ovalis (assembly GCA_032361185.1). Taxonomy (NCBI): domain Eukaryota; kingdom Metazoa; phylum Mollusca; class Gastropoda; order Lepetellida; family Lepetodrilidae; genus Lepetodrilus; species Lepetodrilus ovalis. The sequence continues at coordinate 3,775 of JAUTBQ010205676.1, read as the reverse complement.
ATAACCCAGGCTTTATGAGATAATGACTGTACATAAAAGTACAATTGTAGCATAACTTAATCTATGGATGAACAGTGATTACCACTCAAAGCCATTATGATTTCTTCCTATCTTAAGCTAAGAATGCTTCCTGTCAGGGGTTAATGATCAACAAGTTATGCAGACTAAGTCAAAGTAAAGTCAGCATGATGGGCATTTCTGAGCCAAAGAGGGAAACTTGTGATAATTACGCCCATGGTTCAGCATTCCTGACCAGTCTAGCTGATGTCGGTCATATATTGACCACTGGTTAAACTCTGACCAACCAATAATGACAGTAGATTGGAATCTGAGAAGGAAAAAAAATGTCGCCTAATCAAATATAAAATATCCACCCTCAACTGAGCTCGATAACCATCAGTGGACAACCAACCACTCAGTATATGGATACGGTGAATGATCCATCACCAAGATATTAACAATAGCATGACCATATTATCGGATTGTCTTTCAAAAGCCTATCTGGTTTGGTTACAAGACTTATTGAACAAAAACTTGACTTTTCAATACGTCCATAACCATGTGCACAACACGACATTGCACATCGGTTGATGGAGTTAGCGGGATGAAAATGTCAACAGTGTACTTCATATTCATTGATTAGGCTTGACCACATGCAAATAAACACTGAATGATAAGTTAATGGGCAGACGGAATATGCACGCGGAATGACCTTATATACTAGTGAGAGTGGTCCTACAAGAACAGGGGACCTCTGTGTACTGTGATACTCAAATTGATTGTACTATCCTATAGTTATAGCACCAGCACTGTGCCAGGATTCAAGGAATACCAGTAGATACCTGAACACCTACTGACAAATCGTCGCAAATGGGTGAAATATTTCCCCAGTAACATTAAAAACTCCATAATCACTGACTTACTGACCAAACTTATATAAATTACCATATGGCAAAGGATGTGACAGATCATTGCCATGACCACATCGAAGCAAATGGACGACCTGACAATGGGTCAACTAACCGATTAGTGTACGGTACCATTAGTACCCTACAATATCAGTGACGTGACCTGTGACCTATGTGACTGATCCATCTAAGGAAGCACCACTGACCACCTCATTGTCTATGGATGACCTGGACGTAACTCTGGTTACAGATCTATTCAAGCAGTCGCTACTCAGACCACCCACACACAAACGGAAGATCTGACCATTGCGAGTGAGTTATTGTTTTACATCACAGTAGGAGTCCTTCCCCCTTACGTGACGATCATCTGACCACTGGCCAAGTGATCAATCTTTCTATAGAACCACTACCACCATCACTATCACCACCACCAGCACCGCCACCACCACGACCACCACCACAACCACAACAACCATCACCATCAAATATCTCCATGCCTAAGGACAACCTGTCTGCAAAACAAACAACCCCAGCTTCCGAAGAACTGTCATTGACAATTCTGGATACCCATCACTAAAACCTGATTGAATGGCTTTTAATACCTATATTTGAGCAAGTGGTTGTATAGGCACAAAGAAGCACAGTCTGGTGACCAGAATGCTACCAGGACACCCACAGTAGGACACCCACAGATGAGCCCTGGGCTAGTTAAGTGACAGCCAGCCGAAGCCACCTGCAAAAGCTCCAACACAGCAAAGTCTGATATTCACAGATATGGAAGCCAACATTGCAACTGACAAGGTCAGCTTTGAAGTAGCTGGCGTCTCTCCCGTGAACTGGCTATAGTCAGAATCCTTCCCGCACATCAAAGATTGGATTCTCCCTGTCTGTAGTCCTGTGTCGGATTATTTATACATTTACAGAAATCAAGGAGATATTCTAGCAACCAAAATTGTAATTCAATGAGCATCAGACGAAGATGGAAGAAATATTAAATAACTTACGCTCAGCGTTGACCACTTGATAATACAGTGTGTGTAATGAAAATTGGGTTCATGGATCATTTAATGAACTCTTGCCGAGTTTCCAGAACCCATTGAAAACTATGACCTATATATCTGCCATTTGTCTGCTATTTGTATCATACAAATGTTTCCCCCAGATCTCTTCTCCCGGAACTCAGTAGTCCTAGCTCTACTCATACACGTCACATAAAGATTGCTTCTTGATAGGGAATGATGGCAGCTAGACTATATTCTCACCAAAATAGTTCCACTCACGAGATTCGCCACAAACAATTACTGGTAAGCTAGTTTGGATGGCTTGGGGAAAAGATAGTTTAGATTTTATATACTTCATCATTCAAATCAGTGCTGTACAAATACTAACTAATAATTATAATTATAATAATAATAATAATAATAATAATAATAATAAATATAATACTAACACTAATTTAAAAAAAAATTAAATAAATAAAATAATAAAATAATAATACATGTAGTAATAAGAATAATAACAATAATAATAATAATAATACATGTAATAATAATAACAATAATTATAAATAATAATTATAGTGCCTAATTTTCTGCTTAATGTTTCGGAGACTCTACAACTATTTCTACACAAAAACATTATATAAAAACATATTTGCATGGGCGATACTCTACGAATTACTAAATGTCAATTCTTTTTCACAAAATAAGTAAGCTAACATACTAACAATAGCATGCCGCCATTGATGCACTGGGTATTCATCTATCATGGAGGGATCCTCTTGCCTATCTACAAGGCACTTCGATACACAGCTAATGATGACAGTTAGGCTAGTGTTACCCCGCACGATACAAGACCTAAAGAAATATCGCCAAGAAATCATCACTGAGAAACCGGGAAGATGCAAAATTCTATAAATGACCTATGAAATTAGTCGGAAAGAATGAAATGCCAAAGCTATAAATATGTTTCCTTCTGCTAGAGGCATGTTCTGTGGCCATTTCATAGTTCCTCAAATATTTCCATCAAACTAGCTTAATCTCATTATCCTTATATCCTAGGTCTCCTACATTAATTGCCAAGGAAGAATTTGGGTCTGCTGAGATTAATTCAATAATCTCCAATTAGGGAAGTTAGGCAAGAAATTTAATTTTAAATTTAGTTCCTTATCAGCATGCAGCAATTTTTTCAAATACTTCTTTGGTTATTGTGATATATAAGGTTGTCCAAATGATCCAATGATACATCATAATGCACAGCATTATACATCTGATATACTGTACTACGTTCATAACAACCTGGAATACACAAAAATAGATTTATAAATAGTTTTTTTTGTACTATTCATTGCAATATTCAATTCCTAAAGTACATCACAATTTGTCATCCAATTCAAAGAATTCTAAAGTGCTGTATTGATAAAACATTACGAGGAACATTTATAAAATATATTGTAAATGTTATGCAAATGTATCTGACAGCTCCCATGACTCAAGCGATACTAAATATAAATATGCCGACAATAACGTACATGTTCACTCATCCCAATCCATGTGTATTAACTGCATGAACGTACGGGCAACTGAGACATTTGAGGCAATCGACCGGTATATCAAATGTCATTTATCTCACAGTATACAAAGAATTTGATATGGCATAGACGAAATATGTGCAGGGGAAAAAAACACACACAACATATTTCAATGATTATTTCATAATTGAAATGAATTATATTACACCTGAACAAGCAAATTATGGTATGTTAAATTTCTTTGTTGATGTCAGACACCTTCCAATTAAGGAATGACGTCAGAAGCCACTTGCTTTATGGCCTCATGAAGGCAAGTGGTTTCACGTGAGCAAATTCC
>JAUTBQ010205565.1:0-21957 GCA_032361185.1 Lepetodrilus ovalis | reverse complement strand
TCTTTTTTTGAATATATTTTACTATAATCAGCTATAAAATGTTCTGATTTTCAAGATATAATTTCTGAAATTCAAATTTTTCAAGCCATATTAACATTGTATACTCACCAAGGAGCTATTGCAATTATTATTCAAACAAATAAGGCAACAACTCTTAATATAAAACTTATAAAATTTTTCTTATTTTTTACCCTTGCTACAATTAATAAAGAAATTCAAATAACTGCTCATCACAATCAATATTGCATTTTGAAATTATAATCTGTTGGCATTATAACATTCATCATTTCCCACAATCCTCAAGTTGTAAAAATTGCAAAATAAATACTTAAATATCATAAGAAACCTAATAATCAAAGTCTCATAAAAAATAATATTCAAATTACTGCTGATATAAGTAATAATGTTGTAAATTTGATTGTAAAAGCAAAACCTAATAATAATCAAACGATTAAAAATAATTTTAATATTGCCACTAATGATGTAATTACTAATAGTCCAGATAACCACATTGGTAAATCTCGAAATAATGAGTTTGTAAAACATTTAGAATCATCATTCTTGCTATCTTCCATTTTAAAATATTTATATTATTTAATTCGTATTTTGTGCGAAATTAATCTTTTATTCACTAAAATAATTTCTAAGAGAATCTTTTATTAAAGAATAAAATAACAACACATAAAATAATGTTTAAACGTGCTAATATAGTGCTGTTTATGAAAAAAATACAAAATAATTAACACAATAGTCAAAACAACAAAAATAGCCACAACATCTTCTATAAAAGATACTGGGGCTATTATTATCTATAAATTCTTATTTAAATAATTTTTAAGATATTCATTTTCCATTTACTATTCCCAGAGCTGCTAACCTTCCCAACCATCAAGAAAACCCATAGCTTTACAATCAAAATTTACATATTTTTGAAATAAAGATCTCACCTTAAAGGCAAAAAGATTTTAAGCAACAATCACCACAGAGATTTTCTTATCCGATTCATAATAATACTCATCAAAAACATCAATAAAAACAAATCTAAATGCTTAATATTCTCATAAAGGGACTTAGTACTATCCTCCGTTATAGACCATGCAAAACATCTAGCAGATAGAAACCTTTTAAGAACCTCCTTACTATTATTCACAAAGAACACTTGATCATAACAATGATAAACAGCATACACAAGAATTCTTTAAAACTCTTTGTCCAAAAATTCGTCTAATTTAGTTTTGATCACAATATATTCATTACGGCTAAAAAAAATAGAGAGTTTTGATTTTCTATCAAAACTCCCTACTTACAGACCTTTTGGACAGTGTGTTTAACAATATCTTTTAATATGATTTAGTTCAAAATACATATTTATCATAATAATATCTTATACAAACTATTTACTTTTATAAAACTAATAACGATCATTGTCTTGTTTAACAGTAATAGAATTAAAATGACAGTCATCTGCTAGTGTAAATTTAATCTGCATACCTTCAAAAAAGATTATATAATAATAATTTTCAACGCCCAGCTCGTTATTAAAATAAACAAATGTGCGAGAATTCTCAATATTAACAGTAAGGAATAATAGTAAATTCCAAAGTTCAAGAGTAACTGTCATACTAATAGTATTCACATCACCAGGAAATGTTTTATTTACAATAAATTGAACTATATTTTTATCCTTCATAGAAAATGAGCTACCCGTAGTATTAACTATATCTCTATATGTATCGCGTATTGTATCACCAAAATTTGTTTGCTTGAAGTCTTTTTCTACTATGACTCTTAATGAGTTAATTGCATTATTGTCATTCTTAAATAATTTATTAATTTTCAGATATATGTCTTTTGTATCTTGAATAAAACCTTCTGTTACTACCTCTTTATATGAAACAGGTTTATCTCCCCTACAATACTTAAGGTAATGATAATAAAAGTGAGAGCATAAATCCTTATTTTTTCTTTTTATAAAATCTTCATAATATAATTCATTAGAACGTTTTAGTCTATTGCCATCTATCTCAATATTATATACTTCCCAGTTATTTTTACCACAATTCTCACAAGTCTGTTCCGTTTCTATAAGAAAAGTTCTAATATATTCAGCCGCAGTTTCTTCATCTAAAGAAGATTCAAAATCTTCTTCAATAAATAACATTCCTTTATTTCCTATTGAAGTATTACAGTATCTACAATGTCTGTTACTCAAAATTATACTCATAATTGTTTATTTAAAATCCATACATCTTTTGTTTTAACTACCGCTTATATGAATATATTGTTCAACCTTTTAATCTTGATCCTTATGTGAACTCTCACTAGTAAAATCAATATTTAAATAATCTTGAATGCCTTCATGATCAATAAAAATTTCTTCAATATCAAGACCAAAAAATTTCTTTGTAGTTGCAAGTTGATTAAAATATCCAGTAATATTCTCACCGTATATTGCTAAACTACCTATTCCACCAGTAGAAGGTTCTGCATAGAAATCAAATCTATTTACATAACCTCCAAAATCATTACAAACATGAATTTCACCACTTTTTTTTTCAACATGAAGAAAAGGATTATCTTTCCTTACAATTCCAGTAATAAATTCTATTCTAGAATGAGCATTATCACTTAAACTCTTTTGAAAACCAAAAAAAGACATAATTTTATTTTTATAAATTATAATTCAAATATATCAGTGCAAATATATCATTATTTCACTAATAATAATATATGTTACACCTTATAACTATAGATAATTATTCCTTATATACATTAGGTTTTAAATAAAAGGACCATCTTTGCACACGCAAATACACCAGACAGATCTTGCTCAACAAAAACCTATTCAAACAAGTAAAGGTTTAATCTATTTAAAATTATTTGGGTGTACTGAATTTAATTGTTGTAAACTAGAAATTGAATATTTACAAAATATTATTATAAACTAAAATTATGAATATTAATGAGATTACAAATACCATCAATCGTGAATGGAATAGCAATCAAATGCAACAATTCACTGGAATTATAGAAAAAGCTCTTGATCAAAGATTATCAGGATGCGATATAGAATTTAAAGATATCCTAAACAATACAAATCATATCTTAACTCTTATTTTACAGAAGACAAACAACAAAACAAACAATCTATATTATATCCTAGCTGCTGCTGGATTAAGAGTTATATCTCTTTACGGAATAACTGATGGTTCTTCAATTGTTACAGCAAAAACAGGAAGCTCAGTAGAAACGATACCATGGGGTGGTATTCCAATTGATAAAGAACAACTTATTTCAGTATTTCTTAAAAGTATGGAAGAAGACTTTCATATCTCATTAATAAATTAATAAGATAGTACATAAGTATTTCCTTATCATAAATGTGAAAAAGATGTTGATTATAACAAATGATAATCCACACCTTTTAAAATATATTTTTACTAATAAGGAACAAAATTACATATACATAATTTCTATCTTCAAAAGATATATAAATCTCTTAAAACTCATCAAGATTCATTATATATTCAGAAGGAATATGATGTCTTATCAATATCTCTGCTAAATATTGACCTTGTTCTTCCCCGGGATTCAAATCTTTAAAAGACCTCTTGAATAACTTAAAATCAAATTTTTCTAATATCTTAATACTATTTGATATTTTAACATAAGGGTTCATGGCATTACTCTCTGAATATCTTGTTCCTAAATGATAAAGTAACTCTGGTTTGATTTTCAAAACTATACGTTTTTCTATACGATTATCATTTTGTGCAGAAAAACCCATAGGATGATTTTCACAAAAAGAAAGCCTAACGTAATCTTCATATCCTGTCTTTGCATCTCTCAATCTTGATTCATCATGCCCTCCTGTTGTATTACTTTTACCAACAAGAGAAAAATAAGACCAAGGATATAACCCTCCCATTTCCTTTATTAATGCAACATTTTTTTGATCAGTAAAATGATATAAATATTTTATATCATTTTCTTTAATTAGTCTATGATATTGCTCCCAATTAGATTTTTTAAATATTCCCCTCTTTATTAATTCATCTTCTTCTTTTTCAATCTTTTTAATTTCAAGAAGTTCTGATATTTGAATTTCTCTAGATTTCGCACTTAAAGAGATAAAGTATCTTATTTCCTTTTTGATATCATTAATAAAAGATTGAAATTTGTTTAATTTACTAGGATCTCTATATATTTCGTAATTATTCAATATTGAAAATAAATGCTTAAATAATTGAATAAAATCTTTAATACTATTTAGGTAGATCTCATCAATATCAAAGACTTGATCGGAAATAATCTCTAAAGTAATATGCTTACTTGTATTCTGTTTACTAGAATAGAAAAGAGTAGATTTACCAACATTACTTAACGTAAATCTGATGTGATCAGAAATTAAGTTCTCATGTTTCTTATGATTAGGAGCAAACAAAGTCTTATATTGAATTATTATTTTATTAACACCTTCATAAAAGTCTTCTGTTTCAATTCTTTTTAAAATATTCTGAGTATAATCTAATTCGGTAATAACATCTTTAAGAACAAGTTCATACTGTTCGTTTATTTGCATACATATACTATTTATTATAAAAAACGAAGTTTTAAACCAAGATCAAGTCTTTCCAGAATAAATTCTTGAATTCCACCAAACTTATGAAAATGTACAGTAAAACGAAAATCTGGATCAATACCATTGTATATATGTATATTATCCGATTTTGAGATCAAACATGCTTGTTTCGGAGATAGTGTTGGTTCAACACTTACAAGAACATCTTTCTTATCTGGAGAATATGATAATTTAACAATTCGTTTCGCTTTTGATTCTATAACAAACTGACCGTTTTCATATCGCCTATGATAAGAAGAATGAAAATGTTCTGGAGAAGTTACAGTACCATCAATATTAATGTCGTGATTTTCTTGAAAGTAATTTTTAAGAAAAGCCCACATTCCTGGCCAAGATACATTTTGTGGAATAGAAAGACGAGCAGCAGCTATTTCTACATGAGTATAAACTGTTGGATATAACATCTTTGCAGCCTCAACAAAGGTATTAACAATTTGATTTATATCAGCATCAGAAATCATACTATTAATTAATAAATCAGGAAATCTTAATTCTAGTTCTTTTTGATTTCTTAAGATATACAAACATGCATTATTTATCACCTCTGCTTCTATGATATCAATTGAAAGACTATTATTTCTATTATTATAACGATTTACTGATTTTCCTAATTCATCTATTGCATCTACTATATTAATCGTTAAATAAGTAATCTCCATTCCTATTACAGAACTTTCATGCATAGTTGGTTTCATCTCTATTTCAATTGAAATAACATTAAAACCAAAATAAGATTTTGAATTATTTATTGTATTAAAGAAATCGTCTTCATTATAACTACGAATACCTGCATGAGTTAATTTCCCTTCATCATTATCAGAAGAAAATAAATAATCAACATCATTAAAATAGTTATTGCTTCTTAAACGAATAATTGCAATATTGCTATCTTCAAATATTAAGGTTACATTATGATTAGGATAAGAATTAGAGGTAACTAGTTGCCTATGTAAGTTAGTAATAATAAGTTTAGCTTTTTCACTTAAAGGCTTTATTATAACATTATTAGGATAGCAAAATGAATGACTGTTTCCATAAAAGCGCTCTCCTTTTTCCATTTCTCTGTGCTTCATAAACTCTTATTAATTAATAATACATTATAATCTAATATTTAAAGGCAAATATAATAAGAAAGTTCTATTACAATCAATTGTTTCAACACTCTTTTAGATCAAATATGATGACTTCTCTTTAAACTTAACACATAGTTATTAAAACCAAATATATACTAAGTAAGCAATTAGAACCCTTTAATAAAACAGCAGAAACACTAAAAAATCACTATATCTATATTGTTTTTTAAGCTAACACTGTTTAATTAAAAATATGGAATATTAAGGAATCTTTTAAGAAGTATTCAGAGAAACTTAAACTTACTCCAGTTAATTATAAAGTTAAACTTTCTACATCAAAAGAGAAGTAGTACAAATTATATGTAGCATTCGTTTTCAGATGCTACATACAGATTGTCTAACGTATTTGACAAAGAAAGCAAATTACAGATATTTATTATTCTCTATAATAATAATCTAGATATGAAATACTTATATCTAAATAGACTTCTTCTTCATTCCTGCATACTAATATAATTTCTCCAATATTTGTTTTTACTAAATAATCAACAAGTTCCTTTTTTCCTGTTTTTAATTTACTTTTAAAGTTTTTAAAATTTTCATTTATAGATAAAATATCTTCTTCAAAAATAAAGATAAATTCGAAACTTGATTTCATAAAATTTTCGTCAATTTTAAAAGTAATATTATTAGACCCAAAAGAAGATTCTATTAAACTTAATAATTCATTTACATATTTTTCGCGTTCATTTATGGCATTATCTAAAGCATTGTTTACCATATCCATCATAAATTCATCCATATTATTATCTAAATTTTGTGTTCTATATTTATTACAAATATAATTGTACATTACTAATAATATATAATTAAAATAGTTATATATATTTTTTTATATAAAGAAATAAAATCATTTCACATTTATAAGCAAACTTAACCACGATTCACTCCACACAAAAATAATACTGTCATAAAACACCAAGAGCAAGTTTTGAGATTCATACAGTCCTTCTTTTGTTATTCTGTTTCTCTTACAGCTTTTAGATGCTTACAATATGAGAATGACTACTTCCGCTCAAATAGCAAGCACAAGCTCGTTTATAATGTTTTAGGGGATGTCAATTGGCTCTTTTCTACACATTCAGTTATCCAAGAAAGATAAATTAAACAAAGAATATTTTACAAATAAAATGGGGCTTCAAGATATACCATCTATAGCTATATTACATAAGTAAAAAGGGTATACTCATATACATCTTATTGCAAATCGTATTATTTAAAAGGTAAAGCTTTTGGTGAAAAGTTTATTTCCAATAAAGCTACTGTGATAGCGAGAGAAATAGCACAATAACGAGAATTACCACAAGCAAACGATATAGAGAAAGCATGGATCTTCATCAATTTTAGTGATACAATAGTTTAACTACCCAGTCATTGACAAAAGGCATTTTCTGACAAAATTACTTTTTCACAGGCAATTCAGCACCACCCTTAACCATGATTGGGTCAATAGTAATGTACACATTAGGATCAATCGGTTGATCGTCATTTGTTTCACTCATATTTATAGATTTAATATTATTGATTATTTTTACTTTAATTATTTTATCTTTTCCTTCATTCAATCTAACACCTATACAAAGGACATATGGAATCAAAGCTAAAAGAGCAAAATTAAATGATTTACTTATACACTCACTCTTTTCATTATTAAGCTTAAAATTTATCTTTAGAGATTTCTCTATCTCTTCTAAATATCCTTTTCTAAGATAATTTTTAATAATATCTCTATCAACCTTCTTATCAACATATTGTTGCCTAACATCTTTATAATAGAACTCTGGCAAATGTATATGAGCTCTAGCCTTTGGCAATAGATATTTATATGTATTTATAATAGAGATAAAAAACAAAAATAGATAACAAATAAAGAATATTAAAAAGTACCAACTATCAGAAATATGCTTTTCAAATAGATATTTGATTAACTGAATCAAATAAGCAGAAAATATAGAATAAAAGATTACTACAATTCCTAATCTAGAACGTAATTCTTTTTCTCTTTGATATTCATCTTGTAATCTTTCTTTATTTATTATAATTTGAAATTCTATATCATCAAAATTTGTATTCATAACCAGCAAACTCATACTTCTGAGTTTAGATTTATTGACTCCATAAACTGACGACCTATATTATAATTTATATGCCCATCATGTTGCAATCTACCAATTATCATAGCAGGATGAGTATTAAACTTTTTAGCAAAATCAATAATTTTCTGTTCAGTTAAATCATGTTTCAACACTTCTTCCTCTTGCTCTTTTGTAAATGTATATTTAATAGCAAATTGATGAGCTTCCTCTTCCTTATCAAAATCAGCAGCTGCAAAATCAACATTCTCTAAAGAAATATATTTCTTTCCATGAAGTATAATATGACCTAACTCATGAAAGAAAGTAAACCAAAAATTATCATTTCTATTATATCTAGCAGTTAATTGAATTAGAGGAGTATTATTAATACACCTCGTAGAACCACTTAAAGGCACTTTTGGTAATTTAGGAGTATATAAAAGAATAACTCCTGCTTCCAAGCAAAGAGTTTGTAACTGTTTAAAGAAATTAATTGGCTGTTCAATCATCAGAGTTCTCATCTGTGGTATATTACTTTTTAACTTCTTTATATCAAATATTGATGCATCTACATATTTTGATTGCAATTCGCCTTGACGTAACCAAGCCGATATTGCATGCGATTCATGCGTTTGTTTCAAAGAAGTATAAGCAGCAACCTTTAAATCACTTTCTAAATATAAACTATTCCAGGCCCCATGTGATGCTATTCCAAAGAAACTTAAAAGATTACGAGCTCTCTCTTCTTTTTTACGAGTTGTAGGCACCCATTCGTTCTTTGACATTTCTAAATAAGGAAAATCACTTGCCCAATCTATAGCAACATCTATTGCTTCTTCTTGTTTAATACGAGCAAGATATTCATTATAACGTGATTGCTTATTTATCCAAAATTTTGCAGGTATATTAGTTACATTTTCAAATAATATTGCCATTTCAGGAGTTATAGAACTCTCTTCTTTTAATACTGCAATAATTGTTTTCTCAGGTTTCCCTGTTCTTAACGCAAACTCTTTCCTACTCATTCCCATCTCTTCCAATTTCTCATTTAAAGTAGAATCTGGATGGAAAACTATATCTGGTATATATTGATTAACTACACTCATAATTACTTCTATTTATGATAATCTACAATCTCAAGGATTTCAACTATTCTCATTTCTGTTAAAATTGGAATTCCATGTTCATTTATTGGTATAATATCGCCTACCGGTTCAAAAACAAGACGATATGGCTGATCTAAATCACATGCCCACTGTCCATTTCTATCTGAACTGAAAGGGTGGTATTTTCCTGGTAGATATTCTAAATCAGCAAAACTATCTGCATCTCTTATATCACCAAGTCGTTTATGATATTTAGTAGCTCTATTTTTTCCTAGTTTCCTATTTGAACTTTTAAAGTCATTAGCAAACTTCTCTAATTTCTTATTTGCAAAGGTAATATTCATTTTCTTAAAAACAAATTTTAATACACACTTAATGTGTGTTAAAATATTAAACAAACTCAAGTCATATAAAATTACCACAAACAATATATTAAACAAAATATTTACCAACAAGAAAACCCTCTAATAACAACTTATCTCTTAAAAGTCTCATAGTATCTAAAATACTAAAATTAGTAACACTCTTCTTTTGTATCTTTAATATATATCCAAACGACACCTATAGTTTCTGCACTTACACCAATAGGTTCTTCAATAGAAACACTAAATAAAGCCTTGTCTGTACAATATTTCATATAAGAATCATAAATAATAAAAGACCTCTGAGATTAATCTATCTCAGAGGTCTTTTTATGTAATTTAAAATATATAATCTTTATTCCTGTTTAAGTGCCTCAGCAACTTTTCTCCATATCATCCAATAATGCTTGACCTTTATGCGATGCAAAATAATTATAACAATAATCAAAAGAGATGTATCTATGTCTTGCATCAGCACCTTCTTCTTTATAACCTTCAACAACTTCGTTTATATCATATACTTTCATATCATACTTTCTTAAATTTAAAAAATATGTTTACTACACAATATACAAACAATAGTTACATTATAGAATTAATCTTCATCTCAACTTATACAAACAAAGAAATTTCTGTAATACATAAGGAGGTGTCGCGAGAGTTTATTTGAGAATCAAATTAACATAAATAATAAGAGATCATCTATTAAAGATGATCTCTTATTTATTTTACTTTCCTCCTTTAGTAGTTCCAGAAGGATTATTTCCTCTTCCTCCACCAGAAGGATTACCTGTTGTACTTGGAGCATTAACAGGTCTTGCTGTGATTTTATCCATATAAATAGATTTTAAATATTAATTTATAGTAACTCTAATCATTACAACAGCTAATTTACAAAAAAAAGATATTAATAACACAACATACTTAATAATATATAAATATATCTTACAACAATTATTAACTTTGATATTTACAATTAAATTATACAATGAAAAAACATGGAAGAGAATAAAGAATTTAATGCAGAGTACTGTAAACAATCAATAGCCAAAGATTACGAAAATCTAATTGCTAAACTATTCAAATTACCAAAAGAATTAGATTCTATTAATTATATACTGCCTTTACTTATAGATGATTATAAATCATTACAAGAGGAAATACTATATAAACATACAAAACAATTAGAATCTTATAATTCATATCTATCTGTAACTTATAATAAAAGGAAAGATGCTTTCTTAAATAAGAAATTCTTATTCATAGAGTTAAGAGATCTAGGTGCCAGTTACGCAACCTACGAACCTCTTGATGCATATTTTTATAAATTATACACAAAACTAACTATACTATCTACTGATTCCTCAGATATGAATAAAGCTGGTGTCTTTTTTCCATTAGTAGATAATTTTGAAGAAATCCCAAAAGAAGCATTTAACATTATGCCAATACAAGGATTTGGCAACCAAAGGATTATGTCCGAAGAAGTAAATGAATACAAAGAGAGATCTGTTCAAATTTTATTTGAAGATTTCCTAAAGTCAGATCTTTATAACTGGAAGAAGTAGTTAATCACAAAAAAATTGGGCAACAATCTGTTGCCCTATTAAATAAATCTCTTCAACGAGCAAGATACTCATCATACCTAGCCTGCTTGTTGATACAAAATTTTACAGAACTCTCCTCCTTTAATATTGAAAGTATAGTATCTTCAGGCATAGCTGTCTTCAAGGCAAACTCATGTGTACTCATTCCCATCTCCTCTAACTTCTCTTTTAAAGTAGAAATAACATTTTACATATAGACTGTAGAGATAGAAACTAATCTACTTTCTTAGCTAAAAGACTTCTATTAAAAACATACAAAAAAAAAATAGCCCCAACATCTTCTATTAAAGATGTTAGGGCTATTATATATTGAATTACAAAGTTCTAATTAAAATTAGATAAAAGGAAATTCTTTAGACCAGATAAATACTCAGAATCTAAATCCCAAAAATCTTTATTTTTATAATCTCTATTATCTTCTTTAATTTTCTTTTTTTGCTTTCTAGATACTCCCAATAAGGATTCTAGATAACCATAAATCTTAGTTTTCTTTGCAGGAGTAGTCAAAGGGGTATTACGTCCGACTATTATCTTAGATTTTAGACAGGTCTCATAACTATTCCAACAATCAAAAATAGGTGAATTATTAGGATTAATTATATTTTCCAATACAGATTCCAAGTCACCACTATCTAAATTATTTGGCCATAAAAACATCTCAAATTGAAGAAAATATTTATTCTTTATATCATTCAAAGAAGATAATCTATCATTAAAATTATCATCAGCATCAAAGATCAACAGATTAACTCCACCATCATCAGAATTCTCTATCATTTGATTTCTTATCATTTCACCATTACCTGCACTAAGATTTGTCCATCCTTTGGTTTCTATAATTGAGAAATTCTTTTTATCAATATTTAAATGAGATAAATAATCTTCAAGAAATTTAATATCAGCAACACCTTCAACAAAAATCTTAAGCCTCATAACAATTATCTTAATTCAGTTTCAGTATCCATAGCTTCACTAAATCCACTAAAAGAATATCTATAAGTCTTCACACCAGAATTCTTAGTATGCTTCAACTTAAAGACCGACAATTTATCTTGAGATTTAACAAACTCCTCTTCCTCCAATAGCTCCTTCAAGCACTTCAAAGTTTCTATACTATGAGATGTTATAAACAACTGCACATTAAACTCAGCAGACATGCTTAAAATACTTTTCCAAAGCAATTTATGAGCAGAGTAATGCAAACCATTTTCAATCTCATCAATTAAGACAATACTATTCTCCTTATCAACAATGGTAGTTATAATATTTAAATACTTACGAACCCCATCACCAGAAATATTACTTGGCAAAAGTTCATCTATATCCTTATAACTAAAAAACAAACCATCAGGTAAAGCCTGAATTGACTCTATATTTGGATCAATTAGTTTCAAAGCTTTTAAAACAATATCACCCTTTTTCCTCTTTACAATTTCAGAATACCGTAAAAGAGAATTGTGATCATTATTATTTCCATGTATATATTCAGCATGCAATTCTTCTCTATATTCACTACTAGAGATATGATTCACCCCTAAGTGATTAAAAGTCATTGAACTCTTGTAAGAAACCTTATCTGACTGTTCCGACTGTAAAGAAAACATAGACTCTATCCCCTTAACTTTAGGCGATGAAGTAGAAGCATATATAGAAACATCCTCATTAACAAGATCCATATTATCAGCCTCACTACTATTTATTTCTCCATATATAGGCTTCAACTTAAGACATCTCTGAGTATTATCTAAAAAAGAAGCTCTAAACTCAGGATAATTACTGAAATCCAATTTATAGAATAAATATTTTAATTCATCAGCAGTCTTAATATTCAATCCACGCATTCTATTAATGTTATTAGAAAGAATAGGATTAGACATACCCATCAATAAGAATATAGCTTCTAAAACAGATGATTTACCTGAATTATTACGACCTATAAACAAATTAATTTGAGAGAACCCATCAATATCAAGATTATCAAATCCTCTAAAATTCTTTATTTGAATGCTATTTAAAATATTCATCTTACTTTTCTTTAATAACTTTTAAGAATCAATAAAATTAGTACGTTTTTATAATACTACACAATATACAAACAATAGTTACATTATTTAAAAGCTCTACTGCGTCTATTTGAAATTTTGAATATATTACAAGCTAAGAATATGACACTTTTGATAGAGGTATATAAAATAAAAGGCTTACCCAGTTGCGCTTTCACAATGAAGAGGCGGGGTAAGCATGTTGATGCAAATATAATTAAAAAACTTAACTAGGAAAGATTGTACGCGTTTTTATATAATCTACTATATCATGAGATTACATAGTTATACCGCCCTCATTTAAGTTGCATAAAATCGGAACTAACATATTTTTCTTTTGTGGAACCTCCATATCTATTTCTATTATTTACATTATTTCTAAGTATAGACTATAGAGATATAAATCAATCCCCCTTCTTATGCTTATGTGCTTTAAGTGATGGCATATTTCCAGGAGTTTATTGATTTATTAATAATACCTGAGTTATGAAAAGGAAATCGGAAACCAATACATAGTCACTTTAATCTCTGCAAAAAGACTGCTTTTTAAACCATCTGTTTATATTTTAATTTCTTTCCCTTCAATTATTTCTTTTTTAACTCTTTCCCATTCTATTTTTAACAAATTCTGAGTATTCTCTATTATCTTATCAAATATGGGAGTTATATTATTAGAAGTCTCATTCTTTTCTATCTTACTTCTAAAAAAATCTATCATTTTATATTATTTGAGTAAAGATGTAAAGAGAAGCTATATATTAATATATTCATCATACCTAGCCTGCTTGTTGATCCAAAATATTGCAGGAATCCCAGTAATATCATCAAACAATATTGCCATCTCAGGAGTTATAGAACTCTCCTCCTTTAATATTAAACGTACAGTATCTTCAGGCATACCTGTCTTCAAGGCAAACTCATGTGTACTCATTCCCATCTCCTCTAACTTCTCTTTTAAAGTAGAAGCTGGATGAAAAACTATATCGGGATTATATTGATTATCTATTGTCATATTCTCACAAATGCTATTTTATTACACTAACCATTTATTGAATTATAATTTAATGCTGCAAAACTAACATTTTTGTTATCTTCTCCTACTACCTATTTACACCACCACCATTCCATATAATTTTGCCTCCTGTGTGTTTATGAAATTCATGAACATCTTGAGCAACTAAATTCATTACACCTGGATTCTCATTATGATGCCATATAAAACCAAAAATTTTATTATTATTACCTTCTATATCTCTAATTTGTCTTTCAAGCATTTCCTTAGCATTCAATGTTTTCCCATTAAGTATATTTACTCTTCCCTCCTTCACCATTCTTGCATTATGTTTTTTCAACATAATAATTACTTCCTCTTTATTCTGTAAATATTGTTTCTTAAACATTTCTTTAGCAGCAGCAAACTGTTTGCCATCACTTGCTCTATATAGAGTTTTGTCTAATTTTATACCATTAGCTATGTTATACTTACTAAAATCTGGGAAAACACCTTTAATATTTATTTTTCCAACTTTTATAATCTTCTCTTTATATTCGACACCATATTTTAAAATCTTACCAATGTTATTTTTACCTACTGAATTAGCTATATTTATATGAAACGAACTCTTTCCTTCTTTAATTTGTTTAGCAACTTTATCAAGGTTTTTTAGGTTAATACGCAAAGTTGGAGCCGTTTCAGACAATTGCTTATATGCTAAGATTCTGTTAGAATCTTCAGAAAACCATTTTATTAATTTTTTATTCTTTAAATTATTCTCTAAGTCTCTAATTAATGTTTTGTAATTCTTCTGATTACTAATAAAATCTATTCCAAACTTATTAAAATGTCTAATATTCAACCCCAAACTTCTTAATTCCTTAACCTGTTGAAGTTTATTGCATTTTAAAATATTTATGCGATTTATTTTTTTTGAAATATTATCTATTCCTGCATCTAAAAAGAATTTATTTTTTATTCTTAATCTTCTTATTTCTTTAATGTAGAATTTACTATATCCTTTTTTTAAAATATATTCAAGATTTTCTCGTTCAATATTTTTAATACCTTTTATTATATATTTCGTCCCAATTTTATCAACATCTTTAGTAAAAAATTTAAAAACTAAATAGTTACGAGAAATTATTTTATCCGAAAAATCAACTGAAATCATCTTATTAGTTCTGCTTACAAGTGATATTTCTTTTGATATATAATTTTTAGGTCCATGTTCTGCTAAGTATTGTATGCTATTCTTACTTAGTTTATTTGAAACTTTATTTGAAACTTTCTTTAAAATTCTTGTAAATGGTTTTGTAATTATGGAAACCTGTCCATAAGATACATTTGCAATTATCGTAAAGAATATTGCTATTAATAATGTTCTTAATTTCATGTTAACTAATTATATTTCAAGATTTTTATTTACAGCATTTACTATATCTTTATGATAAGTCTTCATTTCTGTTAAAGCTTCATTACGAAATGTCTCTATAATGTTTTGTATAATCTTATCTGATTTTATTGTTAATTTATCTCTAGTTACTGATTGTATTTGACTTGATGTAAATACAGAGTATGTAAATTCAGCAATTATAGCAGCTCCAGATGTTACAGCTCCAGCTACAGGCCCAGCAGCCCATACAACAGCGCTTGCTGCTAATAAACCTACTCCCTCTGAAGCTACTTCATTAGCAACTTCAATTTCTATATTATTTATTTCTTCATCCTTATTAACTAAATCTTTTCCTTCTAATTTTACCACATTAGAAACTATATTAATATCTAATAAATCAAATTCTATTAATTTTTCATGCAATTTTTCTCTTAATACCAATATATCCTTATTATAAGATTACTCTATACTTCTTAATGCTTTATTAATTCCCTTAGAATTGAAACATTTATCTGTTAACTCCTTACATTCCTTATCATTCGTATTTCCTCCCCACATTCCTGATATTTTATTCCCAAGTCTGCTCCCCGAACCATACTCTCCACATGTAGAATAATATTCTTCTATGAATGTCTCAATACCTTGTAAATATAAGATACTTAGAATTTTATCTTGAATTTTAAGATAGTTTTCTAGAATTTTGTTTTCTGCAACTAACATTTCTTTATTTAAATATTCAACTTCAAGACTAATTATTTTTCTATTTAGTTTTTCCTTATAAATATTTTCCAAACTATCTGTACTCTTAATATTTTTATAAAAATCAGTTACTATTTCTTGCTGTGAAGCACAAATCACTAATACTATAGTAATTATAAAGAACGGAATAATCTTTTTCATCTTCTAAATTAAATTTTATTTCAAACCTACAAACATAGAGATAACACAAGTGTTATCATCAAATCCTATTCTGTAAGTTCCATTTTCATAATACTTATGAGTCTCAAATGTATAAGCATATGAATAACTTGAATCTTTTATATTTGCTTTATACCTAGAATAATCCTTAGCTATTGGCTTATATTGAAGCATAAAAAGGTCTTTAAATGAATATGCGGCTATATATTCAAGATTATATTTATTACCATTTCCAGAACCATAGATCTTACCATACATATCCCAAATACCATTATTACTAGCAAAAACAAAACCTTCCCTTTTTATTTCAGAAACAAATTCTCTTGTATTTTTACTATTTAGCATTCTAAACAAATCAACCTTTGAGAAAGTCTGTCCTTTTGATACTCCAATAAATCCCAAGAACATGACTACAAATAATATCTTTTTCATATATATATTATTTTAAATAAACAAAGGCAGCAACAGAAGCCATCACAATAAGGATATTAAACACAGACAGAACCTTAATTCTTTTAATAAATTTCACCTGTTTATCCATTTGTTTAGAAATATCACTTTGTTGAACTTCAAATTTCTTAGACATAGAAATCTCAAGATTTCTAATTAAACGAGAATTCTCATCTCTAACCAAAACAGACAAATCAGACTTATTCTTCCTCAATTCTGAAGTAATCAAATTATCTATACTGACTCTATAATCTCTATTGTCTTGATAAAAAATATCTAATTTATCTAATAAAACTTTATTAGTCTTCTTTGTATCTTCTATGCATTGCGCCAATCTTATTCTAGACTTATCTAACCTATCAGACTGAACATCATATCTACTTGCATTAGATGCTATAGTTTCTTTTAAACTACTTAATTCAGAATACAATTTAGTATACTCTTTCAACTTCTTTGAATTCGTTTCCAATTCAAGCAAGGTTTTCTCTATTCTATTTGAGTCCATTTTCAATCCTCTTATTTATTTCTTTAAGTTTACTATTATAGTGCTCCAACAACATTACTTTATCTTCAAAAAGCTTAGCATATCTTACTATATCTTCCTCAGTTATTACATGTTTAAAAAAGCAATCAGACAAAAGGCTCTTCTCTTTAGCCCCCATATGATCATAAATTTCTTTTACTCTTTCGACAACAGATATAGACACCTGTTTATCAAACAATAATATAGTATTAAATGTCTTACTTAATCTTTCCTTCTGAGAAGAAACAAAATGTCTAGAAAGCAATAAAGATGTTAAACCATTCAATAAGTTAAGACCTGTGTTTGTATGATAGCTCTCTAAAAATCTCTGTAAATTTCCTTCAAGATCTACTAAAGTTTCTCTATCAATAAAACTCCCATTTTCTCCATAAAAAACATTAAACCACAGATCAATCTTTTTATTATTATTATCTGCAATTTCCTGAAGAACATAAGTAGAATCAGTAAATTTAAAATATGCCTCTAAAGATTCTTTAAACTCACTTCTACCTCTCGGTGTTTCATCATATTTTAAGCAATTATAATATACATTCTTTAAAGACTCTCTTCTATTTGCGCCAAACTTATCGTACGACCATTGTAGCAATACCTTAACACAAGATTCAAAATCAGAAAGACTATTCTCACTTAAAATAAGAGAATACTTAGAATGCGCATCAAATGCAAAATCATCAACATACTTTCTAATAAAACACAACAAACTACTTTGTATATTACACTCTTCATAATCAGTAAAATGGACAGTAAAAATCCCTGCAAAGAAATCTTCCACTGTCCAATCATCTATAATTCCAAGATTTGATAACCTATATATACTTTTCTCTACCCTTAACTTATTACTTCCTAAATCCTTTGCATAAATAAGCTTACTACAACCAGGCTTAGAATATTTACTATGTAACTTACTAATTAATTTTAATTCATCTTTTATAGGTTCAACTCCATTTTGATATAGAAAGATTTGACTATATACATCTTTACCATCCCACTTTTCTGAATTCTGTGCATTAGAAATTTCCTCATAAGAAGATTCTGGATCAAATAAGACTTGCAGATTTTTATTCTCACTCTCAGTAGATAACAATACATAACAACTAGCATCTTTCTTATCTCTTCCAGCTCTTCCTGCTTCTTGATATAAAGACTCCATAGAACTAGGAATCCCATAATGAATAGTATAGCGAATATTTCTCTTATTAATCCCCATTCCAAATGCCTTAGTAGCAACCATAAGTGGGAACTTATTCTCTTTAAAAGCACTTTGCACAGACCTCTTATACACATTGAAATCTTGTACTTCTACATAATTCTTTGGCTTTGAACCAGAATAATATTTTATATTCTTTAAAAATTTATTTGATAAATTAGTTGCTAGCTCATAGCACCCCTTTTTTCCATTAACATTAGGTGTAAATATCAAGCCACATTTAGATTCAGCTCCATCTAATTCAAAGATATCCTCAACTTTTTCTTTTTTATTTAGAAGTGTTGTTAACGATTTATATTTATCTCCCTTATCCTTAATAACTATAAAATCCAACTCAGGTCTAGTATAGTCAGATAATGTTTTTACATTCTCCTGTTTTATATTAAACTCTATCTGAATATCTTTTAAAACATTTACAGAAGCAGTTGCTGTTAAACCTAGAAACTTTATTCCTCTACAATATTTTTTAATTGTATTAGAAAGATTCAAATAAGACAATCTAAAATCGTGTCCCCATTCTGATAAACAATGCACCTCATCTATAACTGCATACGAAAAACAAAAGACATTACTTATTACAGATAAACGAGTCCTAAAATCTTTAGTTTGAAACCTCTCTGGTGATATTAACACAAAGAAATATTTCCCTTGTCCATAATTATCTAAGATAAAACTTCTTTCTTCACCAGTTAGATCACCTGTTATTGTTTCTACATTATGAATATGCGCTTCTTTCAAATCCTCAGCCTGATCATGCATAAGAGATTTAATTGGACACACAACAAAACTTATACAAGGCTGTAATAAAGCTGTCAATTGGTAAGTTAAGGACTTTCCTCCTCCTGTTGGTAACAGACCAATTGTATCCCGCATTTCCAAAGCATTCTTAATTATAGATACCTGACCAGGATTAAACTCATCATATCCAAATATATTTCGAAGAAAGAACTTAAGATTAGCTAAATCACTTTCATTAGGACTATCCCCAAACTCTAAATGATAAGGGAAAGGATTTGTTGTACTTACTCTAAAATAATTTACTCTCTCCTTCTTACCAATCTCCCTATTATCATATAAATCTTGGTAATCAGTCCTAACGTATATTACATTTTCATTATTGTTAGCCTCATCAGTCCATCTCTTCAATAAACTAAAATCAATATTTATTAATCTATCGTCTTTAAAAGTATTTACATTATTAATTTTATAAGTAGGCTTATCAAAATCAATCTTCTGTAATTTCAATAAAAAAGTAAACCACTCAAAAAGATCTTCTATAGCATGTTCTTCATAATCAGAAACATCAGTATTTTTTATATTCAATCTCCAACAACTATCCTCAAGAGAGAGATAATCATTCTCCAATAATTCCAATATTAAAACTTGAAATCTTACAGTTGCTGTCGGTTTCAAATGAGTATTCTCTACAGAAGAATCATATCCATTCTCATAAGATTTCTTATAAATAGCCATCAATCTATGATAAGACTTTAGATGAATTCTTATTGATTCTATTGCATCATAATATCTATCATTTCTTCTTTCTAAATCACGAGTATCTATTCTAATTGTAACAACCTTAGATTTAGCAAGATGCTTATCTCTTATATCATCAGAAATACGTCCAAATTCTTTCTTATGCTGCTGACCATCAATCTCTATAACTAAATTAGCCATAGGTAAATAAAAATCTACACATTGATTTCTAAAAGCAGAATCATCAACCTGAGTAATATTATTTATTGGCAATTCAGGAACCATCAATTGTCTTATAAAAGAATATTCAGCCAAATCCTCTTCTATTCTTTCTTCAAGAAAAGTCCTTGCAGGAAAGTAATTATTATCACTATCTCCTCTTATAGTATAAATCCAGTTTTGTGTTAAATCACTTATCAATGCATATGGTTTCTTAAAAGAATCCTGCTTATGAATCTTTCCATAAACACCTTGAAGATACTCACTCATCATAGTAGGTTTACCTCTTTGTAAAATGTTTTTCAAAATACATATAGCAGGTAAATATTTATTTGTAATCCTTTTCCCCTTAAGATTCTGAATTACAAAATTATGATTTGTTAATGAGTAGTTTGCCGAATATTTTCTCATATATTTTTAATGTTATACACCAACGATTAAAAGACATAAATAATTTTCGCGCAAGGTATTCATTTTGACACCACATCTAAAGCATTTATGATTTTATTGTACAAACAACTATTAAATTATTCAGAATATACATTAAATATAAAAATACAACAATACTAATCAGCAACAATTTCCACAAACACTTTCTTATCAGCATAAAAAAGAGATCATCTACTAAAGATGATCTCTTTTTATTTTACTTTCCTTTAGTAGATCCTGAAGGATTATTTCCTCTACCTACAGTAGTACAAATTGTATGTAACATCTTTAATTGGATGCAACCTTAAATAAATCTACATACATTTCCTCAACACAGACAAATTCCTAGAAAATTCCGCATTAACAGAATTCTTGTTTGAATTCAAAAGAGGGATATATTCAGCTAATAAAATCTTTTTATTAGCATCTATATCTTCATTATCAGCATAATACAACAACAAATTCTTAGTCATCCATGCGCTCAGTGTTTTCTCATCTATCAACCTGAACTTTGTCTTATTATTACTCAGATCTTTATCTCTAGGTATCTTTGTATACCTAAATAAGGATCCAACACTCTTACGTAATGTAGAGAAACCCGCATTATTTCTTATGAAATTTTGTTTATGTCTATTTCTCAAGTCATTACAACTCCCTGTATAAATAACTTCTAAACCTTCATACTTCTCTGTTGTATAATCTATTCCAACATCAGGCAGCTTAGATTCTTTACGTAAACAGATAAGATAGTTTCCACCTATATTTGGAATATCTATTACTTTATCCACTTGCGGATTAAAAACTTTAAACAACAATTTATTATTTCCTAATTCCTTTTCTTGCATATACAAAGACTACTATAAAGATATCTAATTACTATACTTCCAAAGTTCATTCTCTTCCCAAAGTTTAGAAGCTTTCTCATTACCATTATCATAAGCTTTTTTAACCCAAACAGCTGCTTTATATAAATTCTTTTCACATCCGAACCCAAATGTATAATACATTCCTAAAGCATATTGAGAATAAGCATCACCTTTTTCAGCTGCTCTCCAGAACCAATAAAAGGCCTTTTTTAAATTTTTAAGAACACCTGTGCCATTAGAATAACAATATCCTAACTTCGATTGAGAATAAAAATCTTCCTGTTCGGCTGCTTTTTTAAACCAATAGAAAGCCTTATTTGAATCTTTAAGAACTCCATTCCCATAAAAATAACAATCTCCTAATTTAGATTGAGAAAAGACGCATCCATGTTCAGATGATTTTTTATACCAATAAAAAGCCTTATTTAAATCCTTTAGAACACCAATACCATTACCATAAAAATATCCTATTTTAAATTGAGATATTGCAT
>JAUTBQ010205454.1:0-21995 GCA_032361185.1 Lepetodrilus ovalis | reverse complement strand
ATAGAGTCAAAAATATATAAGTCGGATGTAATTGGAACGGAACATATATTACTTTCTCTCTTAAGAGATGAAGATAATATAGCCACACAAATATTAAATCAGTTCAATGTAACCTATGAAACTGCTAGAGCAGAACTTAATAATATTTTAAGTGGAAAAACCCCACAAGGTAATCCTGAAGTATTCAAAAAACCACCAGCAAGTAAAAAACAAGAGAGAACAAAAACTCCGGTGTTGGATAATTTTGGAAGAGATTTAACAAAATTTGCAGCAGATGACAAATTAGATCCGGTTGTTGGTCGTCAAAAAGAAATTGAAAGAGTTGCCCAAGTTTTAAGTAGAAGAAAAAAAAATAATCCCGTACTTATTGGTGAACCCGGTGTTGGTAAAACTGCAATTGCAGAAGGGTTGGCATTAAGAATTGTTCAAAGAAAAGTTCCCCGTATTCTTCAAGATAAAAGAGTTGTAACGCTTGATTTATCAGGAATGGTTGCCGGAACAAAATACAGAGGACAGTTTGAAGAAAGAATGAAAGCCCTAATGAATGAACTTGAAAAGTCCAAAGATGTTATTCTATTTATTGATGAACTTCATACAATTGTGGGAGCAGGCGGAGCATCAGGTTCATTAGATGCATCCAATATGTTCAAACCTGCACTTGCTCGTGGAGATATTCAATGTATTGGAGCAACCACACTTGATGAGTATAGGAAGTATATTGAAACTGACGGAGCATTAGACAGACGTTTTCAAAAAGTAATGGTAGAACCACCAACGGTTGAAGAAACTATAGAAATTCTTGACTTTATTAAGTTTAAGTACGAAGAACATCATCACGTAAAATATTCTGATGAAGCAATAAAAGCTGCAGTTAAGCTTAGTGATAGATATATAACTGATAGATTTTTCCCCGACAAAGCTATTGATGTTTTAGATGAATCCGGCTCAAGAGTTCATATGGGGAATTTTAAAGTATCAGATGAAATATTAAAACTTGAAGAAAAAGTTGAAGAAGTTCGTCAGAAAAAAAATGATGTTGTTAAGCAGCAAGATTACGAAGAAGCTGCTCGTTTAAGAGATCAAGAAAGGCAAATTCAATTAGAATTGGAAACTGCAAAAACCGAGTGGGAAGAAAAAACTAAAAGTGAAGTTTATGATGTAACTGAAAATGATATAGGTACTGTAGTTTCTATGATGACAGGCATTCCGGTTACTAGAGTTGTTCAAGCTGAATCTGAAAAAATTCTTAAAATGGGTGATGCAATTACCGAACGTATTGTGGGTCAGGAAGAAGCAGTAACAACTTTGGCAAAAGCAATTAGACGTACGCGTGCCGGACTTAAAAATCCTAATAAACCAATAGGTAGCTTTATCTTTTTAGGTCCAACCGGAGTTGGTAAAACTCAACTTGCAAAAGAACTTGCAAAATATTTGTTCGATTCAGAAGATGCTTTAATTAGAATTGATATGAGTGAGTATATGGAGAAGCATGCAGTTTCAAGATTAGTAGGAGCACCTCCCGGATATGTTGGATATGAAGAAGGTGGACAGCTTACAGAAAAAGTTAGAAGAAAACCTTACTCTGTAGTTTTATTCGATGAAATTGAAAAAGCACATCCCGATGTATTTAATATTATGTTGCAACTTTTAGATGATGGTACTCTTACAGACAGTTTAGGACGTAAAGTTGATTTCAAGAATACTATTATAATTATGACATCCAACGTTGGAACTAAAGAGATTAAAGCAACAGGTGGTTATGGATTTGGTGGTGAAAGTGATGCAGATAAATATGGTCATCTAAAAAGCACAGTTGAAGAAGCAATGAAAAGATTGTTTAATCCGGAATTTCTAAATAGAATAGATGAAACTATTGTGTTTAGAAATTTAGAAATAGATGATATTAAGAAAATTGCAAGAATTGAAATGGGTGATTTGATAAATAACATCAAAGAAAACAAAATGGAAATTGTTTTAGATGCATCAGCAGAAGAGTTTATTGCAGAAAAAGGATTTGATCCAAAATATGGAGCACGTCCGCTTAGAAGAGCAATTCAACAATATATTGAAGACCCACTTTCAGAAGAATTACTTTTAGGTAATATTAAAGCTGGTGAAAGAATTACGGTAAAACATAAAAAGAATGGAAAGGAATTATATTTCCTTTCAAAGAAAATTAAAATTAAAGAAGAAGAAGAACCATCAAAAGAAGATAGCTAACTTATTACATTAAAAGCAAATAATTGTTTCATTTCAAGTGCTTATCTATGTAAAATAGTAGTTTAATTGTTCTATTGATTTGGTAAATTTTGATATTAAATAATTCACAATATTAAATTATAATTTTAGATATGAAAAACGAAAGTATTCTACAAATATTTAAAAATACAAATGCCCTATTAGATGGGCATTTTTTGTTAACTTCAGGAAGACATAGCAACCAATACTTTCAATGTGCAAAAGTTCTGCAATATCCGGAGCATACAACTGCAATTTGCAAAGTAGTTGCCGATTACTTTAGAGATTATAAAATAGATACAGTAATTACGCCTGCAATTGGTGGTATTGTTGTTGGTCAAGAAATTGCAAGACAATTAGGAACAAAATTTATATTTGCAGAAAGAGAAAATAAAAATTTAACCCTACGCCGTGGATTTGAAATTAGTGAAGGTGAAAATGTTTTAGTATGTGAAGATGTTGTAACAACCGGTGGTTCTGTTTTTGAAGTAATTGATATTGTTAAACAAAACAAAGCAAATCTGGTTGGAGTTGGTATGCTAGTAGATAGAAGCAATGGCAAAGTGAATTTTAGAGTTCCGCAAATTAGCACATTACAAATGCAAGTTGTTTCATACATTCCGGAAGAATGCCCAATGTGTAAAGAAGGAACTCCTGCAATAAAACCAGGCTCAAGGAAAATCTAATTTTATGTTTTAAAGTTTGTCATTCTCAGCTTGACTGGGAATCCAGAAAAATTGAATTTATAGATTCCCGATTATAACATTCATGAATTACATAGCTATTCATTTTAGAGGAGCAAAGTAACTTGAGAATCTCTATCAAATTTATATTACTTGTATTTTTTATCTCCGTCATTACTCTTGCCCAAACTAACTTCAAAAAATACTTCCAAGATAAAAGTTTACGTTTCGATTATTACCATTCGGGTAATTATCAAAATGATTATTTTACATTTGATGAATTTATAGAAGAACCATATTGGGCTGGTTCAAAAGTAAATTTGATTGATAATTTGGGCTATGGAAATTTATTGGCAAAAGTATTTGATGCAAATTCAAATAAGCTAATCTACTCACATAGCTATTCAGTTTTATTCCATGAATGGCAAACAACCGATGAAGCAAAAAAAATAAGTAGAACCTTCCAAGAAACAATCGTGCTCCCATTCCCAAAAGATTCAATTAGAATTGAAATATTTGATAGAGATACTCTAAATAATTTTAAGAAAAGATATGAAGTTGGTGTAAACCCTAAAAATTATTTTATAAAAATGGAAAATAGAAACAAGTATAAAAAATTTATGGTTCACTACTCCGGTAACTCAAATGAAAAATTAGATATTGTTTTTTTACCGGAAGGTTATACAAAAGACGAAATGGATAAATTTAAAAAAGATTGTGAAAAATACTCTAACTATCTTTTTACATATTCTCCATTCGATACTTTGTATAACAAAATAAATATATGGGGAGTTGAAACTCCATCAAAAGATTCGGGAACAGATATACCAGCCGATAGCATTTGGAAAAATACAATTCTTAATACTTCCTTCTACACATTTGATAGTGAAAGATATTTAATGACAACCGATTACAAAAAAGTACGAGACCTTGCTGCTAATGCTCCGTATGATCAAATTTACATTCTTGTTAATTCAGAAAAATACGGTGGTGGTGCAATATATAATTATTACAATGTAACAGTTGTTGATAATGCAAAATCGAAACAAGTATTTGTTCATGAATTTGGACACGGACTTGCCGGATTAGCTGATGAATACTACACCTCAGAAGTATCATATCAAGATTTTTATCCTTTAGATGTTGAACCGTGGGAAGCTAATATTACAACACTTGTAAATTTTGAGACAAAGTGGAAAAAGCTTGTTCTGCCACAAACTGAAATACCAACTAAAATAAAAGATGCACCCATAAGTTTATTGGGAGCATTTGAAGGTGGCGGATATGTTGAAAAAGGAATTTATCGTTCAACAGAAAATAGTCTTATGAAGTCATTTGAAATTGATGAATTTAATCAAGTCTCTAAAGATGCAATTGAGAAAGTTGTTAGGTTTTATTCAGAGTAAATAAATACTACACACAAAATTATTTTTTGTTATAGTGTATCGTAGACTTTTAGTCTGCGTTTGAAAATTAATTAGATACATTATACTTTGGGTATCACAGTAGTATTACAAGCATATAAAATAATTTATATCCGACATAAAAATATCTTCCCACAAATCTTTTCTTCCCAATTTATCCAATAGAATTGGTATATTTAAAATATAACTTTTCAAACTTCAACCTACTATGGAGTTTTATTTTGGAAAAGCATCAAATCCTTTCTAAGAAGCACACATTCTTCCTTGGCGGAAACGACCTTGAAATGGAAACCATCCGTGAAATTTTTGCTGATAACAATATTACTAGTGTTTATAATAAAAAATTAAAATGGGGAGCAAAACTTTCTTCTTACAAGAATGAATTAAAAGAATTAAGCAAAGAAACTATTCCAGTTTTAATTGAACTTCAGTTAGATATTAAGCCACCGAAAAATACAGAAGTAATTGACCACCACAACGATAAAGAAGATAGACCTTCTTCCCTTGAACAAATTGTTAAATTATTAAATAACGAATTAAATTTAGAAGTTAAACTTAACCGTTGGCAAAAACTTGTTGCTGCAAATGACAAAGGTTACATTCCCGCAATGGAATGTTTAGGTGCAACTGATGAAGAAATAAAAAAGATTAGAGAAGCTGATAGAAAAGCACAAGGTGTAACTGAAGAAGATGAAAGACTATCTGAAGAATCCATTGCTAAAAATAAAACCGAAGAAAATGGAATAACAATAATAAAATCTTTAACAGAAAAATTTAGCACTATTACAGATAGACTATATGGAAAGACAAAAAAACTTTTAATTTATACAGATGATGAATTAACATATTATGGTAAAGGAAAAGAAAAACTAGTTGAAAAATTTAATAAAGAAATAAGAGCGGTAAAAGCATTTCACGGAGGGGGAAACACTGGTTTTTGGGGAGTTGAAAAAAATAGATTTACAAAAGAACAGATTATTAACCTTAAAAATAAAATAATTAAAATGAATTTAGAAGATAGTAAACCTATTAGTCATCATATATTCCTTTTCCCTTTTAAGTGGGATGTAAAAGGAGAAAAGAAACTTGAAAATTCAAACTTTAAAGAAAGGGTTAAGCTTCAAGACATTTCTAATATTTTTAACGAACAGAGTAATTTTGACAGAGGAATTAATTGGCAAGATTATAAATTTAGCTTAAACCGACCAAGAGATTATAACGAATACACGTATTTTTATGAATACGTAACAGCAACTCTTTTTGATGACGAAAACAATACAAATGATAAATTGGATTGGAAAAAAATAATCACTTTACAATATTCACTTGAATTTGAAAAAGAGTCTAAATATTTAATTGATGTTGTTGAAAGAAAACCTTGGGGAAAACCGAATATTCCAGAAATTAAATATGAACTGAAAATAGAAAACATATTACTTAATTTTTACCAAACCGGTGTTGGTATTTTATCTTTTCATTTGAGTAATTATAAGTACGATAAACCTGAACAAATTCTTGATATAAATGATTTTGGAAGAAGAATTTATCCACAATATTTAGATGATGGGAATATAAAAAAACCGTTAGGTTCTGTAAAGGAAACTTTTCTGGCTAATAGTATTTCTCTTAAACTTGAATTAAAAAATCAAAGTGAACTGAAAGAAATTAAAGATTGTTTCCATTCTTTTTGTGAGCCATTTAATTATAATAATCCAAACGAAATAAAAAGGATGCCTAAGTATATTAGTACTTTGTTAGGTGAAAAGTTTAATGATTTAGAAAATAATTTAAATGAAAATGATGTAAAAATTACACCAATAATTGATGATAGAATGTTTACAATTTGTTGGTATGGAAATGATAATTGTGCAAGAAAGTTTAGCGAGAAGAAATGGATAAAAGAGTTAAATAGATACGAATATAATTATGAAAAGAATGAATTATGGAATAAATTTATTTTTGTAGATAATAGTACCAGTAATAATAATGCAAATACAAATTTATTGAATAAACATAACATTCAACACTCTTATAGTAGATGGATAGATTATGGTACATTATACGGAATTTCACGCTATTCATTTATTATGGTGACTGATGCAAGTAAGTTATCAAAGAATGTTTTTTTACCACATATACAAACAATGTACTTTCAGCTTGTAATGCTTGCTTTATTACAAAGAGCTTCTTTGCTTCGGTTTTCCAATGAAGCAACTAAAGTGAAATTTATAGAAGAAAAAAAAAATGAAAATAAAAGCAATGAAAAAAATGAAGATAAGAAATTAGAAGGAAGGTTAGATTACATTCAAGAACTTTACAAAAGGTATTTACATTTTGTTAATAAAATTTTTTTTAGAGAACCAACAGCACAAGAGCAAGGTATTGAACTTTATGATATGCTTTTGGAAAAGATGAGAATTGAAAGAGAAGTTAAAGATTTAAATAGAGAATTGGATGAAATTCATAATTATGTAACCTTATTAACCCAACAAAAACAGAATGATAGAATTGAACAATTAACTATAATTGGAATGTTATTCCTTATCCCATCACTAATAGCTGGAATATTTGGACTGACTAACTTAAAAGAAATTGACTTTAGTAATTTTTGTGATTGTACAAATTGGCAGTGGGAAAATGCTGTTTTACCAATATTTTTAATTGCTCTTTCATTCTTATTGGTAAAAAAGTTTTATAAAAAGATTATTAAATGGTTAATACCAAAAGAAAAAAATGAATAACCATTTAATAAAACAGATATTATTTTAACATAAACAAAGTTCAAAAAAAATGATAAGTTTTATTAATACAAAAGTATTGATTATAATCAATACTTTTAATAGTTCTAAAGAAACTTTGATTGTAACTAACAAAAAAATACAATTGGAAGCAACTAAGTAACTATTGGTCATAAAAAATTTAGTATTTTAACTAATAAAATAGATTCGCGAAATATGAGCAACTACAAACTAAAATTCAAACTAAAACAACACACTCCTATTATTCACTTTCACCCCAAGCAACACGGTGCAACTTTACGTGCAAGCGAACTTAAACCTAAGTTGGATAAGTTTTTGATTAATAAGTCAAAACTCACGGAAATAATTCAAAAGACTAACAAAGATGTTGAAGTACCTAAAAAAGAATATGAGAGTTGGTTCAATAACAAAGAAAAATTGAGTTTGGATTATAAGGTAAGGATTATGCAGACAAATCCAGAGAAAAAACCTATTAATAAAAATCCAGGGGAAGTTCCTTTTTATTTTGGAAATATGGGAGATGATTATTATCCAGGTAAAATGGCATTGTCTTATGAATCAGATGAGATTGAATGTTTCATATTAACTTTCAATAATAAACTAAGGAAAGAGATTGAAAAAAGATTAGTAGAGTTTTTTGAATTAAATAATTTTGGAACGAGGCAATCAAAAGGTTGGGGAAGTTTTATTGTTTCTAAAATATTGCAAGAAAATAAATGGGAAAATGTGAAGTTCAATGATTCCCAGTTTGTTTTTAGTTTTTATTTTCCTATAAATAATAATTTACAAATTGATGATTTCATAGAACCGTTTCAAAAAGCAGAATGGTTTTATAAGTCATTAAGAAGTGGTATAAATTTAAAAAAAAGAGCTAGTTATAACGACATAACAATAAATGGAAACTCTGAAAAATTAGTTGAAGCTGACAGTAGTTTATATTTCAAGTCATTGTTATTTCTATATCTTTTTGGAAAAGGAATACAATGGGACAAAAAAACAATAAAAGAAAAGTTTTTTAATTATTTTAGTTATTATAAACGAAGAAGTTCAAGAAGAGAAAGAAATGATTTAAATAAAGACTATGTATATGAGTTAGGTTTATCAAAACAAACTGAAAAATATGGAAGTGATAATGACATTTTTCAAAACATTGATAGTAACGAAATAAAACTTTGGCGAGATTTATTTGGACTTTCTAGTAATGAACAATGGCGTTCGTATGGAGCAAAAATAGAAAAACTTAATGCTAATAGAGAAAATGATACTTGTGCTGAACGTAGTAAAAGTAATGTAAATAAAATAGAACGTTTTAAGTCTCCAATATTCATTAAACCGATTGTTGTTGATAATAAGATAATGTTTTACATAAAAGCATTTAATATAAATCCTAACTTTCTTAATCAATGGTTTATTATTTCAAAAGGGAACAGAACACATGATAAATTCTGCATAAGAACATCTAATGATTTCTCATTCGCAAGTTTTTTTGATTGGATAATTAATTCATTTGATTTTGAACATCATATTTCAACTTATGATTCAAATAATAGGCAAGCCAGATTTGTATATGAAGCATTAGAAGACATTTATTCACAAATAACAAATCATCAATCATGAAATACACAGCACTTACAATAGGACCAATAATAGATTCGTTAAACAAAGCTCATAAAAAACGAGAAATTTGGGCAGCAAGTTTTTTGTTTTCGCGGTTAATGGAAATAATTATTGATACTCTTTTAAATAATAAAATTAAAAAAGAACAATTTGTTTTACCTTATGCTAAATCAAGAGAATTTGATATAACTAATGAATACATAAGTGCCGGAATATTCCCAGACAGATTAATTTTGAAATCAGAAGATGGATTGTTTGACAAATTGCAAGATGCAGTTGATGATGCAAAAAAAGAAATTTATAAAAATTTTGATAATAACTGTATTGAATACGTTGATAAATATTTAAGAACAAACATAATCGAAAAAGAATTAGACAAAGATGCCAATGTGATTTTTAAAATCAATAAACTTCTTGCAAATACAGAATTACAAAGTACACTTATTGCAGCAGATAGTTTATGTTTCGAATCATTTCTTCAAAAAATTACAAAAAAAGAATTATTCAAAAATGTTTTTAAAGAACGTCCATACCCATCAATAATAGAAATTTCAACTAAATCTTTAGAAATTCCGGGAAATTATTTTAGCGAAGTAGAGGAAGAAGATGTTTTATGGAAAAAACTTACTGAAGATGCGACCTACAGAAATGAATTAAAAACAGCACACAAATACATTGCAATTGTTCAAGCAGATGGAGATAATGTAGGAGAACTAATAAAACAAATCTACAATGCTAATCCAGAGTTAATAGAAGAATTTTCAAAATCTTTATCTGAGTTTTCTTTTAACGCTTTGAAAGAAATTAAGAATTACGGAGGTGAAACTATTTATGCCGGAGGTGATGACTTACTCTTTTTTGCTCCGGTAATTACTACTGATAAAAATATTATTAATTTAATTGATAATATTGATATTAAATTCAAAGAATATATAATAGAAAATGAAAAACTAAAACCAGTATTAGAACAACTTATAAAACTCAAAGATAAATGTGGAAAAGAAATAAAACTTCCTTCAATGTCATACGGTTTATCTATTACATATTACAAATACCCTATGCACGAAGCTTTAACTAAAGCTAGAGAATTACTTTTTAATAAAGCAAAAACCAAAAATAAAAATAATATTGCCTATGCTTTGCAAAAACATAGTGGACAAACATTTGAAGATGTTATTTATAAAGGGAGCAATTTCTACAATCAGTTTATTGAAATGTTAAAAAGCAAAAATGAAAATGTTATAAGCTCCTTGTTGTACAATTTGGAAAACCAAGAATTCATTTTAGAAAAAATTGCTGGAAATAAAGATAGACTAACAAACTTCTTTGATAATTTTTACGATGAAGATATTCATAAAAAAAATAAAGATTTTATTAACAAGCTTAAAGAAATGATTTATATTACTTACCCTGAAACTAGAAATGATATAAAGTTAACTTTAGAAAAAGTTTACAGTGCATTACGTTTTGTTAAATTTATAAACCAAAAAAACAATGAATAAATATTTAATGACAATGAAACCGATTGATACTTTTTTCTTTGGTCAAGAAGGTAAATATCGGAAAAAGAAAGACAAAGGTAAAACAAAAGAAGAAGCTGATTATTTCCAAGTATCAGCTTACTTTCCACAACAGACTACTGTACTTGGTATGCTCCGTTACTTTATTTTGCAAGAGAATAATCAAATACCAATTCAATCAAAAAAAATTGCAATTGACTTAATTGGAGAAAAAAGTTTTAATATTACTGATGAAGAGTTAAAGTTTGGATACATAAATTCATTGTCTCCAATATTTATTAGAAAAGGAAAGGAAAATTATATTCAAAATCCATTAGACTTAGTTTTACGTAAAGAAGATAAATGTAAAACAGATTCAGAAACTGTGGTAAAGAAGTTAGAACATTCTAATGACGAAAAAATGAAAACAAACATTCCTCACCAAGAAAACAAAATGCTTACTTTTAAAGACTATAATGAGAAAGAGGGGCTTAATAATTTTCTGATTAATATGAAAAAAGAAGATGACTATTTGGTTTACACGAAAGACGAAGATGAAAAAAAATACATATTTGAAAAAGTAGAAAAAGTTGGCATAAATAAAAGTGAAACAGACAAAGCTTACTACAAACAAGTTACCTACAAATTTAAAGAGTCTGATATTTCTTTTGCTTGCATTGTTGAACTTGAAATGAAATTAGAAAAAGATAGAAAATATAAAGCATTCCTTGGTGCGGAAAGAAGTTTGTTCGAAATTCAATTTACTGAACTTAAAAATGACTTTGAAAGTTTGATTAAATTAAAAGAATCCAACAAGTTAAAAGTACTTTTACTTTCAGATACTTATATTGAAAATAATACTTCGAACTATTTATTTTCAATTAGTAAAACAAAACCATTTCGTTTCCTGAAATCGGAAGTTGAGAATACAAAATCTTATGCGAAATTTAATGAAAGTGGCGGTATAAAACGAAGTGATAGATTTAATTTGTTTGAAAGAGGTTCTGTGTTTTATTTTAAAAATAATGAACAGTTAGATGATTTTACTGCAAATTTACAAAAGGGGAAAAAAGGAAAAAACTTTTACAAAATAGGATATAATTATTTTAAAACATTTTGAGAAATAATACTATGGAAACTATTCTTTACAAAATTGAAGCATTAACAAATTTACACGTAGGTAGTGGAGATGCAAATTATGGCGTAGTGGATAATCTTATTCAACGCGATGTTGTAACTGGTTTGCCAACAATCCACGGCTCAAGTTTTAAAGGAGCAATTAAAGAACACTTTAATGGTATTTGGGCAGATGATATTGAAAAAAAGAACCGAATAAATTACATTTTTGGTAGCGAAGATAGTGAAGAAGGTAAATATAAATTTTTACCGGCTTTGTTGCTAACAATTCCGTTACGTTCAAATATGAAACCTTACTATATGGTAACATCTCCGGCAGCAATTAGAGAGTTACTAACTATGGCGGAACAATTAAATTTTACTTTTAATGAAGTTGTAAAAACTGATTTTGAAAAACTTGCAGCCGAAAAGGTAGAGGTAACCAAACCTAAAGCTATTACAGATATTGATGTTAAAGGTTTAATTGTTGAAGATTATATGAATTGTGAAAAACTTGATTATAGTTTAAACAAGGAAACGGAAAAATTATTAAATATTACTGATAGCAATCTTTTACTTTTGAACGATAATGATTTAATAAAAATAACAAACAATTCAAATCTTCCGGTTATTGCACGTAATAAATTAGGCGAGAATAAAAATCTTTGGTACGAACAAGTTGTTCCAAGAAAAAGTGTTTTTTGGACTTCTATTATTGTACCTAAGATAGATGACAGTTTTGAAAAATTTGATAAAGAGTTTGAGAAAACTGTTCAAATAGGTGCAAATGCCTCCGTGGGTTATGGCTTTACTAGAATAAGTAAAATTAAAAATAAAACTGCAATTGTAGTGTAAGTCTGAGGAATATAAAACTATGAAAAATAGAATTGAAAAATTAGTTCCAATTGCAATAGATGTTGCAGAAGAATTATTATCAAATAATGGAAGTATCCCAAAAGAATTTAAAGGATATATTTCTTCTTTTGGAGCATCTGTAATTCAGTCCGGTCTTATTCCAGCATTAGCATTTTATTCCAATGACGAGGGTTCAAATAAAGAAAGAAGTCTCATCTTAAAATCAATATATAATGTTTTGGAAAAAGAATTAAATTCATATTCTCCATCTAAAAATCTATTGAAATATGTTTTTGATGAATATAAAAAAGAAAGTGTTGATAAAGAATTATTGAAAGAACAAATTATGGATGCTGCAACAGCACTTAAATTAGCAATAAGAACTTTTAAATTAGTTAAAGAATAAATATTATGGGTTATAAAGAAATGATTGCGGCTTACAAAGGAAACATAGGATTACTTTATACTAAAACTTATTTTAAATTTTATGATAAATGCGAAAAAGACGAAAAAGGGAATTGCCAACTTAACTTTAATAAGTTAGATGTACATTTAGACACTTTACAAAATAAAGTTTTCTTAGATACTTCTTCTATACCAGAACAACTTGGAAATTTAGAATTTAAACTAATTACTATTTATCCCGGTTTACTAATTGGCAGTGGTTACTCTCACGAAGTTAGCGGAGATGATGCTTTGAAACTCGGGTTCTTTTTCGATCATACAACCGGACTTCCGTGCATCCCTGGCTCATCCATTAAAGGGGTATTGCGTGATGCTTGCGAAAAAGATAATGGAAAATATTTATTAAGCATTATTGATGAGTTGGCTTCCGGTGAAAGAACTATAAAAGATAACAAAGAAGAGATTACTAAGTTAGCAGTTACTTCATTACAAAAAGATGATACTTCTAAGTTTGTGCAAATTGTTTTTGAAGGAGAAATAGTAAAGGATGAACAATTGTCATTAATTGAACGAGATATTTTCTTTGATGCTTTTCCTGAAAAATCATATAACGATAAAAATAAATATTTAGCTAACGATTATATTACGCCACATACAAAGCCACTTAAAAATCCAAAACCAATTCAGTTCTTAAAAGTACTTCCACAAGTTAAGTTCCGTTTTGATTTTAAGCTGACAGATAATGTAATGAACAAAGAACTTAAACTTGAACTATTCCGTCAAATACTTTTAGATTTAGGTGTAGGAGCAAAAACAAATGTTGGCTACGGTCAGTTTACTGATGAAGAAAGTATTACAATAAGTGATTCATCAAATGGAAATAGTACTAGTAAAAGTTATAAGAGAAATAAAAATATAAATAACATCCAAAGACAGAACCAACAACAAGACAATATAAAAAGAACTACTGCACAAATAACTAAAATAAAAAAAGATAAGTACGAGTTTCAGTACGAAAGCAATGGATTTACATTGAAAAAACAAAAAAGCAAAAAAGAAGTTTTAGATGTTTTGAAAATAAAAGAAAATGAAATAAACAAACACGATAAATTTACTATTGAACTAAAAAATATGAATGAATTTAAAATAATAAAAAAAATAAATTAAATTATAAATAATACTTTTTTGAGGAATCACTTCTCTATAAACAAAAGAAAGCTAACCGTTCTTTGACGTACTGAAACTCATTTGTAAAAAGAAAGGCATAAAAGCTAAAACTTTAATTACTATCTTATTTGAAGTAGAGGATTATTCCTCTACTTAACATTACAATTACTTAAAAACATAACAGAAATTACAATTGCCTATATTGTACTATACGAATACTTTCGTCCTTTACAAAATATTAGAATTATTTATTTTTCCACTTACACTTTAATAAAAAGCTATAACAATAAATAATACAACAACATACAGCTATTTTACGAGGCTCATTTTTACAAAATGGCAAAAAGATGATAAAGCTATGTAAAACAACGAGTTAACTTGCCTCACTTAACAAACAAGCTCCGCAGAGCTGTAAAGGCAATAAAAACAATAACATACAACCCCAATAAAGGAGGTGATTTTGGAAAACGAAAGAAAAAAAGACGAAAAAGTGCTGAGCTCCGCAAAGTGCCTTGTAAACACTTTAATTACAATATGTTACAAGGGTACAGTTACAACTGAATGAATCGAAGAGATGATTGAGACTATCTTTCACTTCCACCTTACCAGGCACAGCACTATTTGTTACAACTGAATGAATCGAAGAGATGATTGAGACTTTTAAAGATGGAGGATGTATGGGTATAGTATTTTGTTACAACTGAATGAATCGAAGAGATGATTGAGACTATCAAATGTTATTATTTTCAACTTTACTCCAATAGTTACAACTGAATGAATCGAAGAGATGATTGAGACATATAATATAATTTCTTTTGTCATAACACTTCTTTTATTGTTACAACTGAATGAATCGAAGAGATGATTGAGACCAATGCAATTCTATTTGCACTGTATCGACGTTTCGTTTGTTACAACTGAATGAATCGAAGAGATGATTGAGACGGAAGTGGCATAAGCGTTTATTTGATCGGTTGCAGCAAGGTTACAACTGAATGAATCGAAGAGATGATTGAGACGTACAATTATTTGATTAACCAGGTCGAGAAGTTCAATGAGTTACAACTGAATGAATCGAAGAGATGATTGAGACCATACTTATCAATAACCTCATCAAACTTTTTCTTTTGTTACAACTGAATGAATCGAAGAGATGATTGAGACCCTTATTAGACAATTTAGTGCTTATTACTGATTCGTTACAACTGAATGAATCGAAGAGATGATTGAGACTTAGTTCGTTTTATTCCCCACAACGG
The DNA here is from genome assembly GCA_032361185.1 of Lepetodrilus ovalis. Classification (NCBI taxonomy): domain Eukaryota; kingdom Metazoa; phylum Mollusca; class Gastropoda; order Lepetellida; family Lepetodrilidae; genus Lepetodrilus; species Lepetodrilus ovalis. Next base: position 6,973 of record JAUTBQ010205454.1, on the reverse strand, counting down.
TATGGACTTTCTGTTACAACTGAATGAATCGAAGAGATGATTGAGACTTTTTAACATTTCTCGAGACAAAAAATTATTTATCGTTACAACTGAATGAATCGAAGAGATGATTGAGACGACAAAATCGTGGTACCTTTCAGAAAACTAATTCCAGTTACAACTGAATGAATCGAAGAGATGATTGAGACTTTTTAAAACTTTCTCCATAAGGTTTATCGATTTCAGTTACAACTGAATGAATCGAAGAGATGATTGAGACAAATCCCAATCGGAATCTTCTTTTTCCAAATTTAAAAAGTTACAACTGAATGAATCGAAGAGATGATTGAGACGGCTTTTGCACCTCTTTCACGTCTCTACGTCTTGCTTCTCACGTCTCTACGTTACAACAGACATAGTTTAAAACGAACTACGGCGAGACGTGAGACGTGAGATGTAAAAGCATTTAAGTAAATATTGTAAAAAGCAATTAGGAACTAATGTGTAAAATGCTAAATTCATTTTTCATTTTTGTCTTTTAAAAAAACATTGTTAGTTTTTAGTCTTGTATATTTAATTTCAAAACCTTTAATCTAAATTAGAGAACCATAATGTTAAATACTTTACAATACAAAGAGTATCAAGTTCAAATACAGTTTGTAAATTCAATTGAACTGCCGTATTTCCACGGACAAAAATTAAACCATTTATTATGTAAAGCATTAGGCGTTCATCCGCTTGGAGAAAATATATTAATTTTCCCGGCAGAAGTTGGTCGTGTATTTTATAACGAGGGAGAGCTATACAATTTTGGTTTAACTGTGTTGGGCAAAGAAACAAATATTATTGAAAGAATAAAAAAAGGTTTACAAGGCGAATCTGAAAAAGCAAGTGAAGCTAATCAGTTTAGAGGAAATTTTATAGTTAAATCATTCCAAAAAATTCCGCAACAAGTTTTTAATCAATTGGAAAATGAAAAAAAACAATTTACATTTCAATTTATTACTCCGTTAAGAATGAAGTTGAAGCTTCAGGAAAAAAAGAAAAAATATTTTAGTCCTAATACTTTTGAACCAGAAAGATTTTTGAAATTGCTATACAATAGAATTTATGATTTAGGAAAACTTTCTGATATAGAAATTGCGGAATACAAAGAGCCTGAAATACCACAAGTAAAAATTGTTAGTAAAACATTAATTTGGGTAGATGTTCCATACTCCAAAACACTAGGTGGCGTAATAGGCACAGTAGTTTTAGAAGGTACGCTAAATGAATTTTGGCAAAAAGTTTTATGGTACGGTCAGCTATTACACGTTGGCAATTTAAGTGCATTTGGGTTTGGTAAATATGTTTTATTAAACACAAAAAACATAATTGAACAAGTTAAACCATCCTCAACATTTTTAGATAAAATTTTAGAAGCACAAAACTTAATAGATTCTGTACATCATATTAAATTACGTTCCGACAAAGAATCCTATGGAAGAAAAAAAGTTATAGAGTACGAAGGTGATTTATTAAGCAACTTAAACAGACTTACAGTAAAAGTAAAAAAAAGCAATTACAAACCAGGCAACTTAACCGGAATAATTTTACCCAAGGGAAATTCTAAAATAAGAGCTTTAGCAATACCACCACTTAAAGATAAAATATTACAAAGAGCAACAACTCAAATTATTTCTCCATCAATAGATCAGCTTCTTGAAGAAAGTTCGTTTGCATATCGCAAAGGATTTTCAAGGCAAGCAGCCGCACATACAATTTCGAAAGCACAGAAGGAAGGATTTAAATATGTTTTTAAGGCAGACATAAATTCCTTTTTCGATAATGTTGAGTGGGATATTTTATTTGCAAAATTAGATGTATTATTTTTTAACGATCCTATTTTGGAGTTACTAAAGAAGTGGGTTGTTCAACCTGTAGAGTATAAAGCAAAACTGATAAAGCGGAGCAAAGGTTTGCCACAAGGGTTAGCAATTTCTCCGGTTCTTGCAAATTTATTTCTTGATGAGTTTGATGAAAGTTTACAAAATAATTTTAACCTAATACGTTATGCAGATGATTTTTTAATTTTGTGCAAAAAGAAAGAAGATTTGGAAAATGCAAAAGCGGAAGCAGATAAATATTTAAAAAAGTTACAGTTGGAACTTAAGGAAGCTAAAACCGAATTAACTTCGTTTGATAATGGTTTCTATTACCTTGGTTATTTATTTGTAAAGTCTGTTATAATGGAGAAACGAAAGGATGCTCCCAAGTTAGTAGGCAAGCATAAAACTAATTTAGATTTTGAAATTCCATCCGGTAGTTGGCTAAATTCTGTTGATTTAGCTGAGATAAAACCAATAGATAAAATTACAGAAACGGAAGATGATAAAGTTAAACTTTTACATCCACATTTAAGAGATGAACATAAAATTCCTATTTATATTTCTAATCCGCAATTATCGGTTTACTTAAATGATCAATCGCTTGTGGTTCAAAACAAAACCGATAAGAATTATGATGAAAAGAGAATTCCAATAACTAAAATTTTATTTGTAGTCTTTATTGGCAGAGCAAGAATAACATTACCAACATTATTAAAATTACGTTATAGTGGAGTTCCGTCTTTTTTTTTACGCACAAACGGAAAGCTGTATCTTAGCATTCGTGCAGAGGTTATTAACTATTCGCTTTGGCAAAAACAAGCAGAGTTATTTAATAATGCAACTTTTGCATTAACACTTGCCAAAAAGATAGTTGCCGCACAAATACATAACTATAAAGTTATTGTTAGAAGAACTTTACCGGAGCATAGTGCTTTATTGCAATTTTCCGCTTTAGAAAAATCAATTGATTTGGTTGAAAATATTGATGTGCTAAGAGGTTATGAAGGAAAGAGTGCTGCAACTTTTTATTCGGTAATAAAAGATACAGTTTCTAATAAATGGAATTTTGTAAACAGAACAAAACATCCACCGGAAGACCCTGTAAACGTTATGCTTTCAATTGGGTTTACCATACTTTACAATCATTTAGCAACTGCTTTGCAAATAGTTGGGCTTAACCCTGAAATAGGGTTTTATCATAAATTAAAACCAAATCATTTTGCACTTGCAAGCGATGTTGTTGAGGAGTTTCGTCATATTATTATAAGTCACGTTTTGTATTTAATTCATCGTAAAATAATTTCTTATACTGATTTTACCTTCAAAGAAAATTCTAAATATCCTTGCTTGTTAAGAGACGAACCTAGAAAGAAATTTATAAATTCCGTTGAAGATAGATTAAATAAAAAAATCTCTTTTGATGATGATACAGAAGCGGTTACATATAGACATTACTTTTACTTAAAAGCAAAAATGATAAAAGACGTTGTGCAAAATTCTAAAGACGAATATGAATTGTTAAGGATTAAGTGAAATGAACTATATAATTACTTACGATGTAACAGATGATAAAATAAGAAACAAAATATCTGATATACTTGATGACTATGGCGTACGAGTTCAAAAATCAGTTTTTGAGTGTTGGCTTGATGATGACAATCAATTATATTTACTAAGTACAATATTAGAAGAAACTCTTAACAATAAGGGTAACATTCGTATTTATACTTTGTGCAAAGAGTGTTTTGAGAAGACCATTGGAATTGGTGAAGTGAAAACCTCTGATGGTGAAGAGGGTTATGCAGTTTTTTGAAAAGTTAACAAAAAGTAAAAATCTTACAGCATTATCACTTCCAAATTCCCTTAAACTTCTAACTAACTTTATTCTTATATTACAACTTTAATTTTTAACTTGTATTGACCAAAAAAAGAATAAGTGGATAGTAAATGGAACAAAGAAGGCTATATAAAACGATTGCAGAAATAGCATCGGAAAAATTTGAAAGTGAAGAAGCACTATTAACAGAGGTGCTTAAACAACTTGTTGAAAGTGTTAAAATAAATATAAATGGTGGCAGAATTTATAGGCTTAATCAGCAAAAAGAGTCCTATGTTTTAGTTCATCAAATGGGAACAGTAAAAAGAATAAAGAAAAACTTTTCTCTTCCGCTGGCGGAGTATCCTCTTTTTAAATTAGTTACAAAAGACAGAACTATTCTTGCAACGGAGACAAATAAACATTTAGTTGGTAAAGGAATAATTAAGTTCTCGGCTTCGGGAATTGGAGATAAGATAGACGTTAGAAATGATAGGTATTTTGAATATTTACTTTCTGTTAGTTCAAAAGAAATGATTGATAGAGATGTACGCTACGTCTTAAATATAGTGGCTACTGTTTTAACTTCAAAAATACGCGAAAGAAGACTTGCACTATCTCGTAATAACTTAATTCAAGATATTGATAAAGCTAAAGAACTTCAACGTAGTATATTGCCGGAGCATGAATATAAATTTAATGGTTATGATATTTTTGGAATTACAATTCCGGCAGAAATTGTTGGTGGCGATTTTTATGATTACATTAAAGTTGGCGATGAGGAAGAGAGAATAGGAATTGCTCTTGGAGATGCAGCTTCTAAAGGATTAAGTGCTTCAGCAGAAGCAATGTATATTTCAGGAGCTCTTAGAATGGCTGGTAATTTTCAAATGAAAATTTCGCCAATGATGAAACGAATGAACGAGCTTGTTAATAAAATATTTAGCGATGATAAATTTTCCACACTTTTTTATTGTGAAATTTCAAATGATAAAAAAGGATTATTGCTTTTTGCAAATGCAGGGCACAACCCACCAATGTTTATAGAAAAGAAAAATAAAAGAATTACTTATTTAGAACCAACCGGACCTTTGTTAGGACCTGCACCTAACTCTAAATATGAAACTGATAGTATAAATTTTTCTTCAGGTGATGTTTTGGTTATCTTCTCAGATGGAATTACAGAAGCAGCTAATGATAAATTTCAGTTCTACGAAGAAAAGCGTCTCGAAAAAATTATAAGAAAATATATTGATGCAACCCCAAAGAAATTAGCTCTTAGTATAATTGACGATGTTGTTAAATTTTCAACTTCCAATAGTAAATATCAAGATGATAAAACTGTAGTTGTAATTAAAAGGAATTAAATTTGGATTTAGCCAAAAAAATATTTGAGGCCGGAGTTGTTGGTGCTGGTGGTGCCGGCTTTCCAACACATATTAAAGCAAACTCTAATGTTGAAATAATACTTGCTAACGGAGCAGAGTGTGAGCCGTTATTACATAAAGATTATGAGATAATGCTAAATTATGCTCCCGAAATTGTTGATGGCATGAAATTAATGTATAACTCAACAAATGCCACAAAGGGTTATTTTGGAATTAAAACAAAAAATACTTTAGCAATTTCTGCAATTGAAAAAGAATTAGAAAATAGTAATATCAAAATGAGTTTTCTTGGTGATTTTTATCCTTCTGGCGATGAATATGAACTGGTTTATCATGCAACTCAAAGGTTAATTCCGCCCAAAGGAATACCTTTAGATATTGGTTGTGTTGTAAACAATGTTGAAACATATTATAATGTGTCCAATGCAGCTAAAGATATTCCAGTTACGCAAAAATTTGTTTGCATTGCCGGAGCAGTAAAAAATCCTTCTTCTTTTTTCGTTCCTATTGGAACTTCGTTCAAAGATATCTTAGAATTTGTTGGTGGAGCTACTGATAGAGAGTTTGGCATTTTTGTAAGTGGTTTGATGATGGGGAAGTTGTCATTCAATTTAGATGATGTAATTACCAAAACTACTGCCGGACTAATCATTCTACCAAAGGATCACTATTTAATAAATAGAATGAATCGTCCAATTGAAAGTATGAATAGAATTGGGAAGTCTGCTTGCGATCAATGTAGTTTTTGTACGGAATTTTGTCCGAGATATCTTCTTGGCTATGATGTACAACCACATCAAGTTATGAGGTCGCTTGTTTTTACTAAAACTGGAGAAAAAGTCTGGAATCAATATGCAGATTTATGTAGCTCTTGTGGACTTTGCTCTTTGTATGCTTGTCCTGAAGATCTTTATCCAAGAGAAGCTTGTGACCAAGGGAAAGATTATTTAAAAGAAAATTCAATTAAGTTTGAACAAACTAAACCGTTAAAGGTTCATCCAATAAAAGATGGAAGACGTGTTCCAATCGATCGGTTAATGAAAAGACTAAATGTTCAAAAGTATAATTTAGATACTCCATATCAGAATTGTTTTCCAACTCCTAATAAAGTGAAAATATTATTAAAGCAACATATTGGCTCGCCAGCTTTAGCTTGTGTTAGTATTGGAGATTTAATAAATGAAAATGATTTAATTGGTAATATTGAAGGTGAGGAATTGGGAGCACGTATCCATTCTTCAATAAGTGGAAAAATAATTGAAGTTAATGAAGAGTTTGTTGTTATTGAGAAAAATTAAGAATTTGTAACATTAAATAAATAAAACAATACGTCATTCTGAACTTGTTTCGGAATCTAGTTTGACAAAAGCAGAGATGCAGAAACGAGTTAAGCATGACAGAGAAAAGAATACAAGTTGTCATTCCGAACTTGTTTCGGAATCTAGTTTAGTAAAATCAGAGATGCAGAAACAAGTTCAGTATGACAGAGAAAGAAATACAAGTTGTCATTCCGAACTTGTTTCGGAATCTTGTTTGACAAAAGCAGAGATACTGAAACGAGTTCAGTATGACAGAGAAAGAAACACAAGTTGTCATTCCGAACTTGTTTCGGAATCTAGTTTGACAAAAGCAGAGATGCTGAAACGAGTTAAGCATGACAGAGAAAGAAACACAAGTTGTCATTCCGAACTTGTTTCGGAATCTAGTTTGATAAAATCAGAGATGCTGAAACGAGTTAAGCATGACAGAGAAAGAAACACAAGTTGTCATTCCGAACTTGTTCCGGAATCTAGTTTGACAAAAGCAGAGATGCTGAAACGAGTTAAGCATGACAGAGAAAGAAATACAAGTTGTCATTCCGAACTTGTTTCGGAATCTAGTTTGACAAAAGCAGAGATGCTGAAACGAGTTAAGCATGACAG
>JAUTBQ010205343.1:0-21997 GCA_032361185.1 Lepetodrilus ovalis | reverse complement strand
TAGTGTCAGTATTGCTCTTCAAAGATGACATTTGCATATTTCAAAGTCTTATCAATTTTCAATCTAGAAGGTGATGTCTCGCAGTGGAACGTGTACCTGGTTAAGTGTGAATGTGATAATTTGTAGTAAATTTTTAACACTCACACCACCATTAATGTTTGGAAATGTCTCACATATTATTATAAAGGTAACAATTGACATGGTTTAGTAACATGATTTCTGAAACATATGGAATGCAATAGTGTCAATTTGATAGGGAAAAAATATATATACTTTTTGAATGAATTATACTTCATTTTCAAAAGTATATAATTTTTCTATACATGTAAGATTAACTTGAATTTTGTTTTATCATAATCATAGTAAAATTTAAAAAACACATATAAATCTACTACAGTGGAACATGCTAATACAGGTAATATATATGGAGGTGGGGCCCAGGGGAGTTATTGGATGTATCAAATGTGGAGGTGGGGTAGGAGATGAAAACAAAATAGAAGACATACACATCAATTATCAGTTAATTTATCCCTGTATGAGCAAGTTCACAGAATTGACCAAATTTGACCAGTGTCCAACAGTACCAGCTGTGACTGGCACCCAGCAGGGGATTAGATCAGTTACGATATTGATGAGTTAATTATGAACATTTAACGAGCTAATGACTTTAACATGAAGTTCATTGGTTTCAATGTGTGATGATGCGCAAACAATTCTCTATTAAATTTACAGTATCGATTGAAGCAATACAAAATACTTTCTCATTATGATGTTTATATCATGATTGTATGGATACCAGTTAAATATGCTATAATATTAATCATATATTGATTACGGTATGTGACATTTATAACTGTGGTATTGTAAAACAATTAACAACTTACCTGCATATCAATAATGCAGTCATCTTGTTCAATTGATCAAGTCGTTGCCCGAGTAATAATATATATCCAAGGTATATCCAAACAGACTCTATGATTGTGACACAGGTATACAGAAGCAGACAGTTGAAAAGCATCCCACAATAACCTGACTATCTGTCTATCAATGTCATTCATACATAACAATCACATGGCATGCTAATCCATTTCTGGCCACGCCCACTTTCCACCCAGGCATTCAAGGAAAACAAGGCTTCACCTGTCAGTCAAACCTCTCGACCAATCAAACACCTCTGGATCACCTGGAAGCTGAGCAGGTCTGTAAACATGTGGCTGGCATGGGCCTAGACAATTTAACAGAGAGACTTAACAGGTCAGGGGCAATTAGTTTATCTGTAAAACAAACATTATTGGTTTTGTATAGTATTTTTTTCTTCTAGGCACGTGACACTTGGGTGCACCATGTGCTAGAGGGGGGAATTGATGGAACGGTTGATACCCCTATCTGTGTTGGTTTTGTAGTTTAAGATTTTGAGGTTCATTTAACCACAGAACTTTTAGATATGCCAAGTTTGATGTCTCTAGGGAGAGAATTGAGTCCTCGACATGCTATATGCTTCAGATTAAAGGATGTCAGAGTGTTTGTCTAGTCTCCAATCACAAAACTAATGCAGTGGAACCTTTAACCAGGTGACAACCCCAGAATCTGCTCATTTAAATATTTCATTCTTGTAATGTATATGAAATAAATTATTAAAAGTAATTGTTATCAAATTGTTATCAAGTTATGTACTCCTTTAAGAAACTTAATATGAAATTATCGAGTCAGATTTATGTATATTTATATCTAAATTTACCCAAATATTATTTTGGCAGATAATGATACATCTAATATATATAAAATAAATATACAACAACAACAACATGTAACCCTAAACAATATCTTAATTCATGAGAATAATATATCATCAAGAATTGTTTCAGGTGCAGCAATTTCTTATCACTATGACCATCAGGAGTCTGTGAGCTATGACAATAGAATCTGCTGTCACCTAGTGGTGGGTGTTAATTAGCCTAATTAGTGCGGCCCTGGTCATGTGACCAATTAAGCAGTAGAGTACACCCCCTGTCCTGTCTTTTCCCTGTCGGCCACCTATCACAAAACAATAAACATGTCAGGAGGTCAGACTGCTATAGTAGTACCATATGTTTCAGGGGTCGTCCAGAGCCAATGAAGAGCGTGCATTGTTGGCCATATTGGCAGCATTAATGAGTGAGCAGTCAGGGAAAAGTTAGAGGTATGGGCAGACTGAGATGTTTTGTTTAGTGGGGGTGGTAGGGTGGGGCGTGGGGTGGTCACCTGTTTATACAGTAGCATTTTACTGTAGATGGTCAACAAGGAAATGAGATTATGAACCTCAATGATCACACAGCTTTATTCCAAGAGCATCCGTGGTCCTAATCCTAATTTACATTTAACATGAACAAAATATATCTCTTTGCTATATCACTTCTTATTAACCCTTATTAAACCAGAGATGTCCTAAATAGCTGTGTATGTTTATATCCAGCAGGGAGAGAGTTAAATCATCTTACACATTATAATATATAAATAATGCTTATTGAAAATTAACATTTCTAATTAATACAAAATGACTGCAGACTCTTCTTGCAGTTTTCAAAATTAACATTGTAATTTGTAAATGAAAACCAGACGAACTCACTCATTGCTTCATTAATTCAGAGAAAAGGACTTATTTCATCAGTACCAAAATGCCAAGGGCTGTATCATGAAGGGCCCAGGTAGAAGCAAAAATTCATTAGGATCGCATTTGAGGATCACATTTGAGGAACACCTTTGTGACTTGGCCAAGTACAGCAGTCAGAAGCAATGACCTCTTGCATAACTTAATTACCACAACCATGGCCATGGACAAGATATTCCAATATGAAATTGTAATTGTGTTAATTTCAATCAATCAAGTGTCATATCAATACAGTCAAGTAATTAAGAGATTTAAAGCAGTGATGATGACAGGCAGTGGAGTCAATTAGATGAGCAACTACCTCTCCTTACCCTCAGGGCTGTCCCACCCCAGGGATTATCCCCCACCCCCCAGGGGACTGAACAACACCCCGTCTGTCTAGTGAACCTAGACAGGTAACAGTCAGCAGGTAAACTACAGGTAAGATGTAGGTAAATTACAGGTGTGTCTTAATCAGGCATTGTTATCTGTCTGTCTACCTGATGTCACTCTGTGGCATTTATATATCCAGGATTTGGACTCGAGGACAGGCTTGTTGAAAATGACACCTTTTTGCTGAAAATTATTTTTATCTCATCGTCTAATCCCAGTGGGATAAATAGCCTTGTGTGTAACAATTCTGAAACTTGTACAACAAGTTGCAAGCATTTTGATGACATGTGGTGATTAATTTCAAGTTAATCATACTTATCACAGCATTTATGAGGATGAAATTACATATTGAAAACCTAGCTTTCAGATGTCATGTTATGTAACTGTATTCAATTCTACATGAAACAATACATCTGAAGTAATTACAGGTAAGCAACAGGTATTTCACCAATCATAGAAACAATCAATTATTCATTATCAGCTTCAATGACTGTACAATATCAAATAGAATATGAAGAAACATGGCATTTTATTATGATTTTAATAAAAATCGTTCATATTATTGCTGGATCAAAGTTATATTGCTTAAACTTTTTACTTTACTACTACCAAGAGTGAAATATAGTACTAGTACTGTGTTTTCACATACTGTCATGTTATCGTGGTAATTAAGAATAATTCCCATTGTATTCCCGGTGGCACTAACCAGTGTGGTCAATATGTCAGCAGTGGGATCTTGCAGAACCACTCCAATAGTCTGAGAATACGACATTAATAGTAATAGATTTCAATAAGATGACATTTGTAATAACACCCTTCAATAAGATGACATGTTTAATAAAGCATTGACAGCAAGTTCTCATAAGTGACATAAATATATCATATAAAGTAGGGTCTGTTCCCAGATTTATGTAAAATGCTTTTACTCTTTTTAAGGTTAGCTATAGCCCCTTGTTAACTTATTTATTTGAAAACAAATGACAATAGTTTTCTCATCACTGGGAGCATATTCCCATAGATTTGGACAATGTTGTGAAACCTAGAGCATAATATCATGACATAATTTAATATCTAAGTAATTAAAATGGTATAGAAATTTAGAAATACCTATAGAAATATACCACTTTCCCATGACGGATGATGAAGATCAGCTTTTGTTGCCCATTGAATGTCAAACCCCCATCTTTTTATACATCCCAGGTTGTAGAGTGCACCTCAATACTTGCACCTCAAATGCTTTTACAATTGCATCGGGATACCATCTGCTTAAAGATCTCAAAGTACGATACTAAATTTCATGACACTCTAGACCACCAAGATAGACTCTTCCATGACAATATCTGGGTTGATGTATTATTAAAATTTAGGGGTGAAGCCTATTTCATCTTAACAATGCTGCAGTCACCTAATGCTCGAAGATAAAGTCTCGATTTTTATCTGGGACGCATTATTTTGCAAGCGTCTTTGTGCGGTTAAATGTGATAATTGGAGAAGGCTGACATGCCACTTTCTCCCTCTAATGGCTGCTAGGACAAAGGAGGGTGTTTTACTTGAATGCATAATTAGGGAGATAAAGTTTAGAAATTTTCAGATAAATATCTCAACACGGTTTGTGAAATTTCTACATTGTTCTAGTGAAATTAAGTAGTTTCAAATTCGAATATGAATACATGAATTGAGATGTTAAATTCAACGCTTAACTATTTATTTTTAGAAGCTAAATTATTAAAATATTTATGGTATTTTCAATTTTAATCATTTATTTTATGTGTCTTAATTAATATTTAAATATTTGTTTATATATACTAGTATTTAAAGGGATATTAATCAATGTTAATCAATGTTTTTAATATGGTTAGGTCTTGACTGTTAGTGGTACCATGTCATATTACAAAACCAAGAGTTCCAGGTTTAAATCCATTTGTGATGCAATATCATTGGACCAAGAGAACCGTCATCAGTGTTTTATTTCTCTACACCAGTCACATCTCGTGGGTCTTACAGTGATACAGTTACTACAGGTTCCTTTCCTACAATAAACAGATCGCAAAAATATCCCTGAAATTCAAACTCCAACTTTCAAAGCTAATCTGTCTTTTAAAGTGCAGCCTCAGTAACACAGTAACAGTAGCAACAGCAATAGTTACTTCTGTCTGTCTCAGCAGGCTGCGATGGAAAGTTTATGTAGAAAATAGACAGATATTGCCTTACATAACACACTTTCAGAACCAGAAACCAATCTGAAATGAACCATGCTATATTCATTTCAATCTCACACTCCATTTGTCACAGCATCCAAGTGCTATTATTGAGACCAACATGCGAATCATAATCCGCTTTAGACTAAGTGGTCCTCATTTTAGATATTGTCCAATTCAATGAAGATGTTTTCACAAATGCTTACAAACATTGTTACATTTTAATGGAATTGCTTTGAGTGGGGCATCTGATGGTGCCAGTGGTGATCACGTACAATGTAAATGTCCGGCTGGTCAGGTACGTCAATTGATGTTGGCTGACGAGGGTAGACAGGTGAGACACAAGCGTACCTGTACGTGAGCACACCTGACTGCCAGGTCTTGACAGGTAACATTGTGCGCACAATACACCGAGAGAGATGTACCAGGCTAACACAGAAACCAAGACCACCCCTGAAAGTTGTTTTTATTTGGCGGAGGGGGGTGATTAATTGCATTTTGATATTGCTGCTGTCAGTATGATTTTGATTTATATCACGGTGAGTCAGGTGGGTGTTAAGTACCATGTCCATCGATGATGACAGTCAAACCTGAACCAAGGAAATCTGAATTTTCAGATGAAACATATTGAAAGGAACAAAGATGGTTGTTTAAAGCTATGGCTTACAGGAGATTGAACAAGATACTTTTGTGAGTCAGTTGAGGAATTAGGTCATTTCCAGGGAATTTCATCTTTATCATGACAATCTGTTTATTTGTAAAAATGTCTCAGATGTCAAATTACTATATATTTTCAATCTTAATGTCTGGCTAATAGATAACTCCATGTCCAGTGTTATCTTAATAATGATATATTTAGTTATATAATGTTTAGCAGATGGTCAACAATAAACAGTTTGTCCACACAAGCAATTGACACGTAAAGTGACACCTAGTGACTCAAACATTATTCAAGGCTAATTGACACATATAATATACAAGTGTTACATTCTGTCAGCATCATAATGTTCACTCCTAGATTCAAAGGCTTACGGATAACCCTAAAATGATTCAATGTTTATGACTCTGTAAGTGGTTCCTAACGTAGATCTGGAGGGTCCATTTCATACTTCCTGTGGAGTTCTAAATAACACATTAAATAGCACCGCTCAGTGACTTGACAGTGGCATGAACCAGAGTTAAGAAAACATCAGAAAGAATTATAAAGTTAAAATTGGACACAGACACAAATCACTGAGTGACTCAACTACTTATTATATTATTATAACAGAAAACCAGTTAAAAGCTCTCAGGTAGGGCCCATAAATCCCCCACCCCCAAATTCAAAAAAGAAAAGAAAGAAAGAAGTGGGTAACAGCCCATACTACACGCCAATATACTCCTAAATGACATTCAAACCTCAGTTAATTACACTGTAGTTGAGGAGAAATAAATTAGGATATAATGTTCTTGATAAACGATATTTGAAACTTAAATTGATAACGTTATTGGCGGAGATATGCAAATTGTTGATCACATTGGCCATAGACGTGGGATTACCCTATTTGTAGGTGGGAGGGAGGACAGCCGACCCTCGTAACATGAAGCAGCAGATGGGTGGTGTTACTGGTGGTGTTACTGGTGGTGTTACTGGTGTTACTGGTGTTACTGGGGGACATACAATGGTATTCATAGAAGTGATGGCTTCCAGGACATATTTTGGTCAGTGGTTGTCAGTGGTTGTCAATTCTTGGTTTCTGTTTCAACATCATTAAGTGGACCATTAAGAGAAAGACCAATATTCAAATTGTTCATGACTTGAATTAAATATTATGAATTTTTTATTTAGATGATCAGTGTGAGAGATTAATTGATTAATATTTCTTCAATATTTACCCAATATCTCAAAGTAATAGTGCAAATAATAAATATAAAACATATATTACACTAGCAAATATAATTGTAAATATTTTACTGAACACCTCTGGATGGATATTAAAATCACGAAGGTCAGTGTCCCATGAACACACCAATGTTCATAAGAACATTATTATTATCAAGAAAATATAAACTTCACATGTAGGGATTCATAAAGTATGTATAATCTTCATAATATTTAAGTTTTCTTCACCATGACTACAATATCACCCATCAAATGAATCATAGGACAACTTTACTGTTATACATCCAAACTCTTATACAGCATACCTCTCTTTGTAATGAACATTTCAATTGACATACTGTATATAAAACTTATAAAAAGAAACTGAAAAACATGTCACAACTTTTTCCCTCTGCATTCTCCTCATCGGTCTGAATAAGAGACGTATTTGAAGATGTCACGGACATCATCACAAAAGGTTGTTATGTAGGGGGGTATATCCCCACTCGCAGGCCTCTTACTTCAACCCTGCAGTGAATTCCAGCTTGAAGAGAAGGTACTGGAGTATGATGACTCAAGCTGTCAGAGGTTGGAGGTGGTACCGGGTATCAGGGACCTCCACAATGGTATCAGAATGACAAACAGTATTCGTGACCACGCTGGTTTTCATCGGGGGAGAGACGAGATGTTTTTAGGAATCTGTCTATTCATCGCTCTCTCAATAGAGCCCTCACACTGTTGAGCAATCGTGTGTCGCTGTTTCCAGTGTGTGTACCACGATGACGAGAGAGAGCGTAGACTAGGGATATGTCAGACAATTGTTTAATATTACAAGCGACATGTTATTTCTTGTAAATTGAAATAAGAACTTTCAATATAGATTTTATCAAAAAACGAAAATTTAAAATGTTGGTAGGCGGTCAACACAGAATATTATGAGACCATGTTTTGTACTTGTAGACTGTCTGGGATTTTGATATTTAATACTCTGGATCTAGCCACAACCTGTCACTTTTATCATGTTTATATCACAATCTGGACATTAAGTAACAAGGATCTGAGTGCAGTAGGTGCATACATTGAAATTGAACTCACTTAATCTAAATTTGAGCTATAATAATTGTTTTATTTAGGATATTTCTATCAATTTTATTGGTCAATAGCTAAATTATTCAGAGATCAAATAGCATTAGATCATGATTTGTTGTCATTTGATACCAGAGCCATGATCATTACTGATTCTAATAATGGCAGATGCAAATGGACCTCCACTTTGGCGAAAATAATAAGGTAATGAATTTCAAGAAATAGATCCTTAAATTGTGGAAGTTATCATAAATAATAATAGCACTATCTTAACCACTACATGTTACCTGTCCTACCACTATGCTAATACCTATGTTGACATTGTGTTACCAGTCATAATATGTTACCACTAGTAACACATTGGTAACAATGAGTTTAGAGTTGTCAACTGGGTACAATCCAGACAATTATTACACCTGTATTGAAATCCTAGATGGTCAACAATTTCATTAAAAAACAAGAAATACTTCACTTGATTAAACTTCATGGAATCAAGAATAGAAAATCATGTCTACATACCCCCTAGCGTGGGATTATTTCATTGCAAATTGCAATGTTTCATGTAAGTCCGTTCATTTGCAACAAATCACAAGCATATGTCATGGAACCTCAAAGACACTTAATCCCCCTGGGTCGGAAGTCGCACTCGAGACACCGTCATTTCAATAGATCGGTCCACCTCACCAGGGCTGCTCTCAGGTGGATGTAGTACTTTCACAGAAATACCAACACGTGCAAGTCCCTAAATGTATTCTGAGCCGAACATGAGAAAAAGATTGGTTGATTCGCAATAATGAGAAATGCATTCAAAGTTACTGTTACGATATTCAAATTTCAGACATTACTTCTTGAATGTGGGGATTGATGAAGGATCGGGTTGGAGGCTATAACATTAACATAACATTGGCGTCAGACATTTGCAGACAAGCGCTGGTATGCTACTAGACTGCAATTCAGGATTTCATGTTCACACACCTTGCAATACAGGTAGAAATCAAATGGTTTTATATTAGTAATTTTGTCCTATCCCTCACTGATGAATAGAGGGCAGTAGGTGTGTTGTGTTTGGGCATGAGCATGTCGAAACCTGATAATAGGACAGATTTTACTAGCTTCACTACTTCCATTATCGTGGGGAATTATCATCTGACAATTTCTGGGATAACCTGTTATTTACTTTGGATGAAGTTTCTGAAATGACATTGAATTGAGTAGATTGTTCTATATCGAGGTAAACTAAGTGACATTTGGACCAATTTGGGGTCTTTACACGTGACATGAATTCTGAGAGAATTCGTGAAAGACATATGGATGAATGAAAGAAAACACAGCATTGAAGCTGGGCTGACATATCTAGTTTACTAACTAATTGTAGCAAATGATCGCTAAACAAAGGATTCAACAAATGTGATAATAATCTTTGAGAATCCTTATGAAAAGTAGTCGATCTTGTGGTATAATTTTCTATATTATTCATTTTTGGTTGATCTATTGGTAAATTATTTCATCTTTGGTTTTATCATTTCTCATTTCAGCATTGGTCATATTATTTGTACATCATTTGATTATTGGTTCTCTTTCTGTATAATTTAGTCATTGGCAAGACTATTTCAATATGATTTGATCAAACCAACATACTCTCACAACATCCCTACAGTATAGGAAATACATTTATTATTTGTCAGTTTGTTATTGTAACCAACTGAGTTCCTACTATGTAAACATTGACGGAATGCCTAGGTGACAGAGCCAATGATTCCACAGCAGAAACATTGGTTCCAGGATGAACCTACCTCATAGATACTCTTGCTCTTCTCCAGACTTCCAACGTCCTTGTATAAAGATATCCAGGGACTGCAACACAAACCAGACCAGTTTAACAAGATGAGAAGCTCCACATTAAAGTCAAGACCTAATTAATAGTCCGGCCATTATCTGGTCATTCTACGTCCCACTGTCCAACGCTGGACATAGATCTATATCTCCTACTGGTCAGCACTGACCACACCACTACAGCCTTGCTTCCTGCATGTACATGCACACAGAGCCTCCAACATATCACTATAAGTCATTATGAAAGGCTTATATCATTAAGGCCACAGGCTAACGCTGAGTCCAGTGGAACAGTGGATAGTGCTGTGAACAAAAGCCGGCTATTTTCAGATATTGGATTTGTGTGCATCAGAGTGAAAGGGGAATGGTGTAGCACTTAACTGGACATTGTATGTCTTAATACGCTGTCTACTTAGTCACATAAGTGTACATGCATACCGGGAGGGCGGGGGCGGGGAGGGTTAGAGGGAGAGGAACTATACTTCGTGTATGGCCCGGTGTGATGACAGCGGTGTGCTTGTACCGGTGTTACTCCTACTTGAATACTTTGCCAGACACAACACTGTAATGATATAATGGAGGTACCTGTGTCAGTATTTATTGATGATCGATCATCTTAAAGTGTCGCATTGAAATTTTTGGGACATTTTGTTTCGGTAAGCCCAAGCACTAATGTAAGTTATCCCACTACAGTACATGGAGACAATTGGAGATTTCCATTAGCGCAATGATGGGGATTACCATAACCCAGTAATCATGTAAACTTGTATTTTCAAAGCATATTTTCACTTAATAGTGATGAGCATATTATAGATCATTAAGTTGTCTAATCTAACCACTAGAATGATATTTGTTAATTTTTATTTCAGACACATGTACATTTCCAAATATCAACTGATACACAAATTAGATGAAAAAGAGGATGACTAAATAAAGAGAAAGGATGAGATGGACATGTGAATGATAACATTGTAATGGCATCTTGGGTTGCATACTCCCCAGGTGGTTGAGAAGGAATTGCATGAATGCACAGTGATCCAATGACCGGGGTAATAATGTAATACTTATTTGTATTATTAAAGGATACCGTCGGTAATACCAAAATTTGCAATTATTTTTCTTCAGCTAAATTATTCTTTTTAAATTTAATTAAATATTAATACAAATATGTTTGGCTTACAATACTATTACTGAAATTTCCATAAGTAGTACTTCAGACTGTATGCATTTAACTTGGATTGGAAAATGTATTTGACCTTTAGACTTAAAAATTTTGGAAACATCTTATTATGAATAAGAAGCACTGGATGACATGGCGATTTATCCCTGACAACCTCCAGTGAAACCTAACCCCTAGGCCAATCTAATTATTCTTCATTCCTGTAAACCTAGATCCTATAGAATTCTGAATATTACATCCATGGACACCCAGCATCCAGCTGAATGACTGTGACTTAACAAAGCTAATGAACTCAGAGACAGCCCGTACTCTGACAGTCGTACACATGCTGGTGGACATGTTCGTGATCTTAGATACATGACATACGAGTGGGAACATAGACCCTCATATGCGCTCCAGTTTTCTTTGTATGGAATCAAATAAGACACATGAACTCTACACTGGTCTCCAACTGGATAAGGGATCAAATAGTACCGAAGCAAACATGCTATTGATATAATAACGATCAGCAACATCAATACGACTGGACACAAGAGTCCACCCTGCAGTACGCCAAACTCGTTAACAGACTTTACCCCTGTAATTAGTGGATCTCAGGTGTGTCTGAGATTTGTCTTGGATAATTAATAATTAAGGAGCAGCTGTAGGTCTCAACGCTTCTTCTATTGATGAAAACAGGGTCGAACTCGGGCTGTGATGAAAAGCAACAAGGTCTTGGAGATGGTGGCACTATCTGAAGTTGGTCATGGATCAATGGTCATGTTTTTCATCAACAATGGAATACAATAAAGTATTGTCAATATCTTTTGTAGCAGCCATTTAGAGTGTTTACTTTGTGTTTTTACGGATGTTCATAGTAGGACGGTACATTGATGTGATACATTGACATCAATCGACATCAATCGACATCATGAGAGACGCTCATATGTTGTCATGTCTCCCAGTACATGAATACATAAAGAGAACGATTATTATTGAGACTTGGAAATGTGTTTTCGTGTTATTCATCTGTTTTCAAGTTGAGCAGTGTTGAGTGTACTTGAAATAAAGATTACATTTGTCGGTATTATTTTTGTCAATTTTATAGTTACCGGTATGTGAAAGAACACACAAATTAAAAAGGTATCGAAATTGCAGATTATAACCTTCAAATACAAATAATAACATATTATCATACAGTACTTCAATTTAGTTAATGATACTTGGACAAATTACTTATAATATACATGTATGAACATATTTTATTCTATTTATTAAGAAGGCTTTTCTTAAACTTCACATTATGGTAGTTACCATACTACCGGTATATATTTTGAGCAAAATATGGAATGATGGTGACCTTTTTATCAATTAAGTATCTACCACAACTAAGATGATATTAGTATTCAGACCCAACCAGATTACTCTAGGGGAATTAATTGGAAGGTCATCTTTAATAATTATCTTATTAAATCTTGGCGGTGTTAAATCTGACCAGTAATTAAATCTAACGGCCAAATTTCTTCTCATAATTCCATCAAGTGCTTCTTCAGAGTGGTTCATTGAATTTATCACAAAGATGCACATGCCTGGAAAAAGATAATTCCTCTTAATAAAAAGTCTTCTGTTTTTCAGCATGTGCATACTATAATCAAGTTAATTCTAAAGACACTGCAACTTGTTCAGGTCATGTTTGGCAGATCGATAATCGCTCTAAGTGGGATTTCGCCACACCACCAGAAAATAGGTGTACAGAAGAAAGGCCAAAAAGAACATAGTTCCAGATCATGCAGATAGAAGCATAGGCTCATATTACTTTGGTTCGGATATTTCAAGAGGCAAACATTAGGACATAATAATATCGCTAATTTGCTCAAATATTTTGATAAAATAGCATCTGTTTTCTATCAATTACACCATCAATAGCTTATTCATTAATTAAAAGACCCAAATATGATGATATATTATGATGTATATTGAAGTAACCACTTAAGCAAGAATAAAATTAGGAGATTATTCTGATTGTTCTTCTAAATAGTTTTCTAGATGGCAACGAGCACTAATTGCTTGAACGTGGTGGGTATTTCTTGCGCACATCTCCTATATTACTATGGGGTATAGTTTGTAAACACATCTACCGATATTTACACATATGATACATCATTTCCAATATAATGATATAAAGTTTATGTGCCTGTTTGAAGAAAGACAAACCACACTTTTCTAATTGTTTCGAACAATCAGATTCAAGGAAATGTAAAAATTATGGTACATTAAATGACAAACTAAGGGTTAGCAGAAAATAATGACAATCAAATACATGCTTGTCATCATTGATTTAATAGTGTTCAGAAATATGTATTATCTTAGCCGGGTACCTGTACCTACAACCTGCAAGAAATCTATTGCACACATTGTATGCATTGGATATTCTTTCTTCAATACAATGTATTTGCTACTTGTGTTAAAAGTGACACTGAAATATGTGCATACTCACTTCTACATGGGATGTTCTATGTTTGGGCTATATATTCCTATGTACCGTGAACACACAGAAGAGAAGAAGTGAACACATTGAGTGGAGTCTGGCACAGATGGATGAGACACGTCCAAGAGTGCTACAAAGCATGTCAGAGTTTATCCCTTAATCCTGGAAGTGTGACCCTCCACACAACATCTGAGAACACTTCTTGGGGAACCGCAACAGGAGCTTACAAAAGCAAAATGGCAACAAAATGACGGCATTTCAGCAATGAAAAGACCATTAAATGGCTCTTAACAGGACTAAACAACAGTTAAATTTCCAGGATGAAAAGAAATAGAAATGAGTACAAATGAAAACAGCAGGATCTGCCTTCAAAGGCGCTGACCCCTGTCCAGTAGTGTAGGTAGAGGTGGACACAGAGGCTTGATGTTTGACCAGATTTGTCCTCCCCCGGTCCCGAGTACTGTCCCTCTTTATTGTTCCCCCAGTCCTAAGTAGTATCCCTCTTCATTGTTCCCAAAATCCCCTGTGTTGCGGTCCTCCCTTACACGGACAAAGCTGGTTGTCTCCCCCTGTCAGGATTCTGAGTAATGACACTTTGATATGTATGTCTGATAGTGTAATTAAAAAGCAGGGACTCAGTGGTCAGCCTTGCTATGACCCACTAATAGCTTGTGGTCAAGACTGGACATTACAACTTATGGTCAGTTCTCATACATTAATGACATTATCAGGGTCATTCCAATTTGATGCGGCTATTGTGTTCACTATGAAATTATTCATAGTAATGTCGAGGAAAATAATTTGCATATTTATATTGTACAATTCTGTTATTGTATTTCAAAATAATATATACTAGTATGGGAAAGAACATAACACTAAATATTATCCAGAATGTCTGGTTCAAGTTTTCATTAAAAACAATATCTTATTATTACATCTATATGGAATTGCTAAGTATCATATCTATCTAAATATAATTGCATTTCTATTTCCTGGAGTGCTTGTGTCTCCAGGTTGCAAAATAAAATGCTCTGATCTTCAAATATCGCATCTCTAGTGCTATTAATACAGCACATATCTCAGTTTCGTTTCTTCAAGTCTGGTTTTCCATTATGAACTTAGACACAACATAATGTGTCATCCATATAAGAAAACTGCAGCTGTACGAAGCACATAATTTAGTTTCAACAGTATTCCTTTCCCAGTCCTTTTGCAGTGCTTTCCCCGAGTTAATCCAATAAAGTGTGGAGCTGGTCATCGCTATGATCTCATCGCTGGACAATGGTCAACTATTGACTGACCGAGGGTCCCTGTCTGGCAGGTTTGTCCACTGCTTGTTTCTACATCAAAGTTGCCTGCCATTTATCCCGACACTGCCATGAATTTCACCGGCTCTTTCAGGCGATGATTACATGAAATTTTTAAAAGGTTGAGAACTTGTTGTGAAGAGGATTTAATTGTCTGGTCGCTAATGGAGAGGTCTCCGAAACAAATTTGGACCTCAGCTTAACAAGCGGTTGTAAAATTGTATCTTTTCACCATGGGCGGGGGTTTATGGACTGTGGCTGTGTAAAAGTGTTACAAATTGAGATGTGGAAGTCATAGAAGAGTACCGACATCACTCTTGCGTTTGTGTGTTACGACATATTGGAATCTGTAAAACTCCATTGCATTCCTTCTGACATAAACAATAGCAAGCAATCCCTATTGAATATTTCAGTGAACTTTCGCATGCAATAAACTATTATTTCGCTCACATTTAAGCGTTATCAGAATTTTTATTATTTTATGATTTTTGGAGTTGCATTGTTATTTATGACTTCAATCACTGTGATATTACAAGGAATGTCTTCCATTAATGAATCTCTTCGATTATGGTTATACAAGAGGAGTAAAACAGGTTGAATTTAAACATCATTTTCCCACGTTCCAAGGAATCAATAAACATTAGGCTTTTGGTACTAATCCATATTTCCTAGTAATTTTCTGTGTCATTTTTAATTCATGTCTGAAGATGAGACTATGCCATTTATAATGTTGTACTTGGCATACCCTATATTACCCAATGAAACAATATATTATACCCGCTGAGAATCAATGATGGTGCATTGTCAACTAATGCAAATAGCTGATCAATTTAAGTAAATCTATTATTTAGATTTCTGTGCCATGTATTGTAGAGTATGGTAGTAGGTAAGTGGTTATTCTATTTCAGAACCAAGGAATTATGATACTAAAATGTACATGCTGCATTACAGGTAGTAAACTACATTATTGTAAGAGCATTGAGAATGTTTCATCATACTAATACAGTTCTAGTATCTGAGGACAGCAGCATTCTGGCACACTACTACTACAGTAAAACCATGTTTATCCTGACGATTGTGTTCCTGGTAAAATCATATGAATAACTGAATTTCAAGATATCTGAGTCATTTTACAGAGGAAGACATAGGAAGACTGATATATGGTTCCCAGTGATAACCGTGCAGAAAGATTGAGGTAACCAGATATCCGAAGTCTGGATAATTGGGGGTCCGCTGTATTTGGACTATGGTGATTGGTAGTAGAACATAATTTTTGGAATGCTCCTTAGTAAAATGAGAATTGTTATTTTTAGAAATAGTTTGATGCAATGAAAAATGTAACAACTTCGAAAAATGTAACAAAACAAATTTTTGTTACATTTTTCATACATCATGTACGAAAAATGTAACAAAATACTTTTTGTTAAATTTTTCGCAGTTGTTACATTTTTTGTTGCATCAATGGTTTGTTACTGAGCACAGCAAACCTACATACTTTACGTAAGGAAGTCCATGAAAAAAAGGCAAATAATTATTTGTAGATTAATTGAAATGTTATTTTTATTATATACTGCGCTATATCAATTCCCTACTATTACTCAAGTGCTTAGAGTATGCCTCTTAGTGATTGCGCTATAGAAGAAGCCTTCTATTATTATTATTATTACTACATGTATTACTATTTAGCACCTTTCAGCAGTTAACCTATAGCAGGATACCAACCCTTAATAAATGTATATTTTGACTGACTGACTGTCTTTGTCTGCACTTTGAGCGTGTGTTTTTCCATATGGAGTCCAGCGCATTATAAATGAACTATTATTATTATTAAATGTACAATATACAGTATGTATGTGTGGATTGAAATCTACATGCAATATTCATGTAAATTAAATGTAAATCTATTGCATTGTACATGGATTGAAATGAACACTGACATCACTTATTAAAGTATATGACAATATGTAACATACAGGGGTTGAAATGAACACTGACATCACTTATTGAAGTATATGTAACATACAGGGGTTGAAATGAACACTGACATCACCTATCACCACCATGAACCCCCACTCACTTGACCTTTGCCCTGTGTATACAGAAGCTGGAGAGGAGCCCTCAACGGGCATCATCAAGGCGGCCATTGTTGACGGCGCACTTGTTTAATCACAGTCACTCAGTCACCACAACGTCTTCCCGTAGGTTTACTTTCCTCCCAATCTACGTAATGTGATG
The DNA here is from genome assembly GCA_032361185.1 of Lepetodrilus ovalis. NCBI lineage: Eukaryota > Metazoa > Mollusca > Gastropoda > Lepetellida > Lepetodrilidae > Lepetodrilus > Lepetodrilus ovalis. The sequence goes on along the minus strand of JAUTBQ010205343.1, from coordinate 4,811 downwards.
GCCCCAAGTATGTCCTCTGTACATCTCACAACAAGCGAGGCAGTCCTGAGAGCATTCTTCTTGGTTAAAATGCAGGTCTGAAAGTGTGACCCCCATAAAAAAATATTTGAAAACATTGTGTTTAGGTGGTCGCTGGCTAAAAGGTCTGGTTATGTCAGTCAAGTGTTGTAACACTGTAACGATATTTTGTGGACTTACTTGCCTCAAAGAAGTTATGGCCACTTACAGACCTCTACAGAGATGTCTCGACTGTCAATCTCTGTCAATCATTTAACCAATCAGCCAGCATCTAAAGAGAAGTAAATGTATCACTAATGTTCTTTACGATGTTTTATCTAAAAATATGTCTTTCTAAGATTCGTGGAGTACATGATTTTTCTAAAAGTGATCTGTGGATATTTCTGCATTAAATAATCAATTTCCTTAAATAATTGCCAATATTTCTACAGTATGGTAATAATAATCCCATATTCGAGAAACATGGGCTAGTTCCACAAAATGGTCCAAGTGCTGTTCTAAATGTATAGGAGTTATGACTGTTATGATCGCTTTGTGAAAGGGGACCGTGTAAAATGCACACAATACAGATGTATTTTATTGCCTTTAAGATTAATGTTATTTTATCATGAGACCATGTCTTAAGTACATGTATGTACTAATTGCTAATGCATCACCTTTTTAAAAATACCAGTTATAGAAAAAGAATACTGGTAAATATTCTGCTTCAGAAAAAAAAAAACATGACTGTTTTAGTATTAATTATACACATATACTTAAATGTGTCAAGATAAATACAATTTGCGGGCAGATCTGTCAAAAGATTATTGTTTTAAGAATTAAATATTATATTTAATAGCTTGTCCAAAGAAATTAGCTTAATTGTGATCACCATTAAATATGAACACAACTTTAAATTCCTTTCCTATTACTCTTAAATGTCAATGTGAATAACTGATAGATCATGAATTTCAAATCTCTCATAAAAAAAACCGGAGTATGCAAAATAGTTTGTTAGCTCAATGTAATTTTTTAAAGACTTCCCAGTGAATATGCAGTGATCCAAGTAGGTATTATTCAACATGACAGTAAGCTTCAACAAGTTGAATAAACATAAAAAGGTTGTTTTAAAAAGCCTCAATAAATCATTACGGTAAGACATGATGGTGAGAGCGGGACAGGAGGTCGATGAGATGAGACTTAACCAAGATAATTATAGCTTATGGATCCTTTTGAATATCCCGGACCTGTGATACTGTGGAAATCCCAGCTGATGGAAACTGTGATAGGTCCAAGCTGTAATCATTGAAACTTATTTGCTCTTCTGGGAACCTCGATAATTGTTCGTAGTCGCCGGTCTCGTAGCGGCTTCACAACCGCGTCCTGATTTGCAGTTCAAATATCCCTTTCACGAAATGTTGACGAGTGTATGTGTCTGTTGTCTGATTTGCTGGACAGTGCTCATGGAAATTATATGGAAACTTTTATAACATATTGTTGCAAGTTTTTGACATAATATTTGAATATGGAAAGGTAATGAGTTTGTTTTTATTGATTAACACAGTTTATTTGTTATTTGTTATTTAGATAATGAATAATGTACGCAGCTTGCCATTATAACATAGAGATGCCATAGCAATTGAACATAATAGAACAGTGACAATAAACATAAAGATAAAACACATTAGGATAAGAAATGTAATTCAGTCAGATTCAGAATCTGCTGTAACAGCCTAGACTGTTCAAACTTGCTTTTGAAGTGTTCTTTCAATCCTACTTTCAATCCTACTTTCAATCCTACTCTCAATTTTACTCTCAATCTTACTACGATTCCTACTTTCAATCCTACTTTCAACCCTACTGTTCAAGCCTACTAGTCAATGGTTATCGTTAATCATAATTTTAATATCTATTCTTCCAAACATTCAAATTTTATGGAACCACTTTGACATGACAACATAAAAAATCCCTACAGTTCATTTCCCAGAGTAAATCTAGATGGTAATAATAATAATAATGATAATAATAATAATAATAATAATAATTGAATTAGCAATATTTGTATCAGAATCAATAACACAGAGACACATGAGGCCAAAATACAATCCCAACTTCTAAGGAATTTGACTAAAAGTAAATACAAACAATAACCCAACATGACTTATGTTTAAGATATGTTTGCCCTACCACAAAATCTAGGACATGCATACTGTATACTGTATGTTGAAGATATGTTTGTCCTACCACAAAATCTATGACATGCATACCATATACTGTATGCCCTCAAACCAAATGAATTGAAAGCAATATAAATGCATACAATAAAATTGAAATAGACTGATACAAGTTGTGTGTACCATAGTAAATGCATACAAAAACATGCAACATGAATTCTATACCTCAATGAAATGCACACGATTGATTTTTTGTGGTCGTCAGATATGCTTAACAAAGAATTATCCTTTAAATAGAGGGAAGATATACCCTGTTAGTGATACAGTGTTAATCTTACTTGGTCAATTCTCGCCTCTCATTCACGAGATCGCACCGATTACAAAAACCTGGGAAAATATTCTCGAAGGCTGTAAAAAAAGTGTAAGAGATCCATTCTACATAGAGATCATCTTTCGGATTGGCGATATTTACTGTCTTGTGGGACCACGAAAGGAATACACTGCTCTGAAATATTTATCTGCATTCAACGAGAGATGTAGCTGAAGATTAGTGAACCATCTGCCCTGTTAGAAGTAATTGTACATCTAAAAATTCTTTATTAAAACAGAAATTTCCAATTTAATCGTACTGTTTATTTTACCCCTGTGTGAGTGTTGATGTGAAGATTGACTGTTGAATTTGCAATAGGCCAGACCTATTTTATAACAGAACGAGGCACAGCTTCTGGTTTTGCCTGCATGCAATCATGATTATTTTATGCACAAAAAAAGCAACAGAAGGGGGTGGGTTGGGGGGATGAAGGTGGTCGCATGATCTTGATCTAAGTTGTCTGGCTATTCTGAAATCAATAAACTAAATGTAAAATTTATAATGTGCAGTTAAAGCAGAGAAGCTCTGCATGACACACACCTCAGCTCTTCAGTGTGAGGAGCTGACACTTTGAGAATAGAACACAGACTTGACAAACACCATGACTATTTTTTTAAATTTATTTATTTATTTTTAGAGGGTTTTAAAGTCGCATTTTAGAATCTTTCACTAATATCACGACTTTGTCAGTTTAGGGCAGGAGGAAACCCACAACATCCATAGCGCTGAATGTTGCAGTAAACCTGTGAGCACCAGCTGGTACTGACAGTCCAAGGATGATATCTGTATTTCCACTCTACAGACAGTGCATCCTATCACCACTAACCTCCTGTCACCACCACAATATTGTGACATGGCACAGTGGACAGACTTATTAATTGAAGGCTCTTTAAACAATAAGACACAACCGAGTGCATCTTTTATTCATCGTGGAAATTAAATGCTCATGACCATGAGAACGTCTCTGATATGAGAATTCATTTCAACATTTCTAATAAAATAAACATGAAGATCTATTGAAAAAAACAATCCAAGCATTCATTTCACCATCAACTCTTGGCAAAGAATCGTATTTCTATATGAATTAAATATTCACTTATTTATGCTGATATTTTGAAAGGTTTCCCCACAATGAATCAGGCATCTGTAATGTTCTATAGCAGTGGTTTGATAGGGTAGGCATCTGTAACACATAACATTAGGTACACTAAGTGGACATCCAGATTAAGTCAGGTGTGAATTGAAATCTATTGTCATCTGAGACTTTCCTCGCACATACTCGCATATAAACTACGAAGCATTAATAAGTGGATATGTCTTCAGACCAGGGGGCTGTTGCACAACACTCTTGTAGGCTATAACTATTGTAAGGTCAACAGTAAGGAGCCTGGTTACAACTATTGTAGCTACAAGGGCATCGTGCAACAGTCCTCTGGACTAAAATTTTAAGCTTAAAGTTAGTATCATGACTCATGGAGCAGATTTGAATGTTTCACCATTTATGAAATACGATAACAATAAAATACATTATATATATAAGATGTAAGCTATAACTGTTCTGGATTGGAATGTTTTTATAGGATATGACTCGTAAACTCTCTATTAAAATTCAACAGAATAGATTGATAAATTATCTTTCAAGTATTGCATTCAATTTTATCATTCAGGCAATATACAGTTGTGATGTTTTGTAACCATAATTGTAATACAGATTTAAAAGTTAAAACATGTTGTTATGGCCCAATAAATCTTTTATTGTTATTAAATTTCAAAAACCTCTTTAATGTGTTATTCTTGTTGCATGAGACAACATAGTCCTTTTCACAAAAGCTATTTTCTATGATTTAAGATGTTTAATTTCAATAATATAATTTCTTTCTTTCCATTGGCAGTCGACACTGTTCTAATTCTCTAAATCCTTTATAAACATCATCAGCTGTGAAAGCATAACAAATATCATTTGGCAAACACTGTTGGTTTGGTAAATCCACCCCACTCCTTCCTACTCTGCTCTAACAGGAACATTATACATGCAATAACTCTTGGTTAAAACATGCCCAACTGATAGTGGTGGTGCACTATCTCAAGCAATGGTATATATGTATAGAATACATAGATTTGTGCTATCCTTGCTTTGTCTATCAGTCATGGGTCACTGCTATTATTTGCACTATTACATGTGTATATTACTACTACAGTGTCTCCTCGATATAACACTGTTCGATACACAGCGGATTCGGATATAAGGCGGGGTCAGATGTGGATCCCAT
>JAUTBQ010205232.1:0-22004 GCA_032361185.1 Lepetodrilus ovalis | reverse complement strand
TCGGCAGAATTCCGATACCAGCGGCTGGCAGGCGATTATCGATAAAAAATTACAACCGCTTCTTTTGTCTGGTTCTGGAGAGAGGCAGGTGAATTCCGGGCTAGGCATATTGGGAATAAGCTGGATTATAGCTGTACTGGCTCTGGCTAATCCTGTCTGGCAGCGTCGTCCGGTACCGGTATTTCAAACCAGAACCGCCAGCGTGATTGTCCTTGATCTCTCTCGCTCAATGACCATCCCTGATATTAATCCTTCACGTCTGGCACGGGCAAAATTTAAAGTTGAAGATATTCTTACTCGCCAGCAGGAAGGGCTGGTCGGTCTGGTTGTGTTTGCCGGTGATGCCTTTACGGTCTCTCCGTTAACCCGCGATAATGATACCCTGTTGGCTCTGCTTGAGTCTCTGTCTAGCAGAATGATGCCTGTTCAGGGGAGTCGGGCGGATCTCGGGCTGGAAAAAGCTGCGGATCTTATGCGGCAGGCAGGAATAACGACGGGACATATTATTTTAATTGCCGATGGCGCTGAGGAGAGATCCACCCCCAAGGTGGCAGCCGGGCTTAACCGGGAGGGATACATTATCTCTGTTCTAGGAGTCGGCACTTCTGCTGGCGGGCCAATCCCGCAGTTACGGGATGCCCGGGATAAACCTGTCGTGGTTTCGTTACAGAGCGATGTCTTGAAAGATATCGCTCTGTCAGGTGGTGGGGTCTATCGCACAATTCAGGGCAGTGATCAGGATATTCGCGCTTTATTGAAGGCTGCCACAAAGATTGACTCCCATGATGCCAGGCGTTCAGAAGATTTACAGCAGGAGAACTGGGAGGCTGAGGGGCCGTTTTTACTTTTTTTGCTGATACCACTGGCAGCACTTGCCTTTCGGCGTGGCTGGTTGTTGAGTTTGAGCTTACTCGTTCTTCTAGGGCTACAGGTTCCACAGTCTGCCCAGGCGTTGAGTCTTGATAATCTCTGGCAACGGCAGGAACAACGGGCCTGGAAGGCGTTACAGCAAGGTCAGTTTGAGCAGGCAGATATTTTGGCAACCAATCCCGTTATCAGGGGAAGCGCTTTATATAAAAGTGGAAACTATGCCGGGGCGGCAGAATCATTTGCCCGGGAAAAAGGTCCGGACGCCAGCTATAACCTGGGAAATGCACTGGCAAAACTTGGAAAGTATAAAGAGGCTCTAAAGGCCTACGACGATGCCCTGCACCAGCAACCCGAAATGACTGATGCCAGAGATAATCGGGATAAAGTACAAGAGTTGTTGGATAAACAAGAGCAAAAGAAAAAACAGGACAAGCAGCAATCCTCTTCAGACAACTCATCAGATAAAGAAAAAAAGAATGATGGGCAGGACGGTAAAGGAAAGCAAGGGGAGAAGAAACAGCAGGCGGATAAAGACCAGGGGAGCAAAAACGGTGAATCTGGTAAAGACAACTCGGGCGGTCAGGAGCAGGAGGCATCTGGTCAAAAATCCGGAGGTAAAGAATCAAATCAGTTTGCCGATGCCAATAAAAAACGAGATAAATCTGCTGAAGAACAGGACGCTGATGTTGAAAAGGCAGAGACTCATCCTGACGGAGAGGCTGAAAAAGATCAGCAGGCAGCCGGAAGCGTGAAAGAGGCTGACTCGCAGGATGACGGTCAAAAAACAGATGAAGAAATGCAAGCCGCAGCAGAGGCTGATAACTTAAGTCGTGAAGAGCGCATGGCGGCAGAACAATGGCTGCGGCGAATTCCAGATGATCCTGGTGGTCTTATGCGGAGAAAATTTAAATATCAGTATCAACAGCGCTCACATTCCGCAAGTGGCAAAACTCCCTGGTAAAGCTTAATGACCAGAGTGTATCACCATATCAGGCGGTAACTAGAGATGAATACATACAGAGCCATGAAGAGAACAGGTTGTTTTTTATTGCTTTTTTTCCTTGTGTCAGGCAGCGGAGCTGTAAACGCGGCTGTCCGTGCCTATCTTGATCAATCAAATGTCCATGTCGGCGATCCGGTAACCTTGATTGTTGAGGTCGAGGGGCAAAAGTCGGTTTCTCCTGATTTTTCCGTTCTTAAAAAGTCTTTTCAGATTCTCGGAACCAGTACAAGTTCCAATATCAGTATTATTAACGGTGTAACATCATCGAAGAAGAGCTGGCAGGTGCAACTTCAGCCGTTACACAAGGGTAGGCTTGAGATTCCAGCCATTACAGTTGGGAAAGAACAAACCGATCCTTTACAGCTGACAGTACGAGATATTTCACCAGAGGAGAAGGCTCGGCAGCGTGATCATATCTCACTGGAATCCGAGGTCGATACCCAGGGCGGACCCGTCTATGTGCAGCAGCAGATCACCTATACCCTTAAGCTGTATACCGATGATACCATAGTCTCCGGTGAGCTGTTTGCCCCGGATGTGGAAAATGGCATAGTAGAACAGATCAGCAGTGACAAGAGATATCAGGTTACTCGTAACGGGAAAACCTATGATGTTATAGAACGTCGCTATGTGATTTCTCCGGAGCGAAGCGGCACGCTTACGATCCCCGGGGCCCGGTTTGAAGGAAAGCAAGTGGTGAAACAACGACAAAGGGGAGGCAATGATCCTTTTGGGCTTGGTGCTGGAGATCGGTTTTTTAGAGATACGTTTGGCTTGGGAGGAGGTTTTTTCAACAGTTCACCCTTTGGCAGTCAGGGAAAATCCATTCAGACAACCAGTAGTGAAAAGACTATTACCGTTTTACCAATTCCTGAAAATTATACCGGTAATGCATGGCTGCCAGCAGAGGATGTGGAGATTGAGGACAGCTGGGCTAAGTCCGATCCAGAATTTAAAGTGGGAGAGCCTGTTGTCCGTAATCTCAAACTGACAGCCAGGGGAGTTGCCGGTTCCCAGATACCTGATATTCAGCTGGCCAGTCCGGATAAGGTACGGATTTACCCCGAGACAAAGACAACGCAGACCCTTACCGATGGTGAAACTGTCATTGGCCGGAGTGACCAGAACATTACCTACATTCCGAATAAGACGGGAACTGTCACTGTACCCGAAATCAGTATTGACTGGTGGAATACACAAACCGGAAGCCTGGAAACTTTCACCGTTCCTGCGCGAACTGTTACTATTCAGCCTGGAGAGTCTGGTAGTGATCAGGGTGAACAGGATACAGCAGATGATACAGCCAAAAACACTGACAATATAGATGAAGAATCAGCCCCTCCAGCTGAAATAGGGAATCCACAACCGGAAAAAAATGAGGCATCACCCGAGCCAAAAAAGACCGAAGGGGTTTCCATTGGTCTACTCTATGGCCTGGGTCTGGTTGTGCTGAGCATCTTTGGAATATACTTGTTGGTTCGTCGAACCAGACGAAAAACTCCCCTTAATAACGATTCCAAAAAATCCGGTGAAAGTACATCGAATTCAGTTGACCAGAAATTGGTTTTGAAGGCATTGCAGAAGGCCTGCCAGAATAATGATGCTCCTACCTCTGCCAGAAATTTACTGGAGCTGGCCAAAATTAAATGGCCGGATTCACCACCGACAAATCTCGTCTCGATGGCCGAAAAAATAGCAGTTGGTGCCAAAGAAATGAGAGCGCTTGATCAGTATCTCTATGCTGGAAAAGAAGGCGATTGGCTGGGGGAAGAGCTGTGGGTGGTCATTAAGAATGGGCTGCAGGAAAGGGTTCCTGATAACCATGCTATTGCTGATGAACTTGCCAGTCTCTACCCTCCTGCTTCGTAGAGCACCTCAATCGATCTTCTCTAATCCGAAAATGTTGCTTCTTCGGATCTGCTTACCACAACGTTGTATCCTTTGCGATTATTCGCTCGGTAGAAACTCCTTCTCTGCCAGCATTTCAGTGTCCTGCCGTTGATTCTTTCTCTAAAGAAATGAACGTCCTCCGACGAAGTATTTTTACCAAGTATTGACTCTTGATGGCGGGTGACTGGGCTGTAAGGATGAAAATGATCACCTCAAAGGTAGAGGACTGGGCAGATCTCTCCGACTCTATGAATTTATAGGTACACAATAATGAATATACGGTTGAAACTTTTCGGTATTGTAGTTGGTAGCGCTATTCTCCCGGCACTGGTCATTGCAGTTTTCTCCTGTTACAAAATTTCAGGTTATCTGGAAACACGTCAGGGGGCAGCCATGCAGGAGGAAAGTAAAACGGTCGGCACATTCATTTCAAGTTTTATAGAGCAGCGCTACCGTGATCTTCGGCTGCTTAAATCAAATCCAACTATTATATTCGCACGATCAATTTTTTGATTCCAGGGTGTCTCACAGTGTAGGAGCACTCTGGAATGACCATGAAATTATCAGCAATCTAGGAATCGTGATGTAGTAATACAGAGTGTTTTTTGTTTCCTTTGCTGGCGTACCATGGCACCGTATTTCACAGGAGAAAAAGTAACGAAGGTTTTGTTTTTTGGTGTTTTTTGGGGATAAAAAGTGGCTTTTATGAGTGTTGCCCATCTATATATCTAGGAAAGCAAAAATAGGTGAAATGTATTAGTTGAAAAAAACTTTGAAGGAATATGAAAGGAGATTTTGAATTATGAGTAATCTCGATAAAATAAATAAACCTGTGCATTCACTGGAAACCAATAATTCCAGGGCATTGAAATGGGGCATTTTTCTATTGATACTGTCGGTTATTGTGTTTGTCATTCTTTTTAGAAGCTGCAGTCCTGTCGTTCAGACGATCTCAGCTCCTGCTATTTCTGAATTACCAGGAATTGTTGATTCTCCAATCGTCTCTCTGAAAGGAACCGGAACTCCGGGATCGACAGTAGAGATTCTGGTGAATAATAAGAAGGCTGGCACTACCGATGTAAATGAATCAGGGAGCTGGTCTCTGAAAACTGAGAAACTGGAACCTGGTGACTATACTCTTCTTGCCATTGCCGTTGATGAAACAGGCGAGCGGCATGGCAAGTCAGGAGAACATCGATTTACAGTGAAAGGACCAGACAGAGATTTGACAATAACCCTCCCTGCTACCGATGACTTGAAACCAGGTGCTCGGACCTTTACAGGCACAGGTTCACCCGGTTCAACTGTTGAGGTCACTTTAAACGACAAACAGACCGGTACGGCTGTTGTAGCCGGAAACGGTACCTGGAATCTGAAAACTACAGAACTTGAGCCAGGAGAATATACCTTTACAGCTCACGTCCTGGATGCGGCTGGGAACAGGCAAAAAAGCTCTAAATCGCAGACGTTTACAATTTCGTCAAGTTTGAAAGCCCCTACCTTGGAACTTCCCGGTACTCTCGGTTCCGGTGAGGTGCTTGATCCTGCAGCCATTGCGATTACGGGTACTGGAACGCTGGGAACTTCGGTTGAGCTCTTTCGAAATGGTCTCTCCGTCGGAAAAACAGAAGTAGACTCAGCTGGACGCTGGCAGTTAACTACAGCAGTCGATTCGTATTTGAGTGAGTTTCAGGTAGTTGGAATTTCTTCTGATGCATCAGAAATTGTGAAATCCGAGGTTGTACAATTGGCGGTTCCAGCAGCTGCAGCACAAATATCAGCTAATGGTGCTCCAACGTTTGGCAGTTTCGTTACCGCTGATAATGGTGCCTCTTCTGCAAAATTAACCTGGGCTGGTAGTGGTGAACCAAATGCTAATGTTCGTATTTTAGCTGGTGACCAGGAAATCGGTACAACTACTGTTGGTACTGATGGCAAGTGGTCACTGGAGCAGGACGTTACCCTTATGCCAGGTGCCTACGATGTAAAAATTAGTATGGGAAGTTCTGATGGTCGCGAGTTGAATGCATCGGCTCCGATCTCTGTTACTGTTCCACGATTACAAGCGGCTGGAAGCAAAGTAGCTGCTGAATCTGTAACTAAGCCGGAGGCTGTTTCTGACGGTGTGCAAAATTCTGCCGACAAAGTCAATGCCGCAAAATCGAGTCTTACCGCAGAAAAGATCGCACCGGTTGATGCACCTGTGACACCGAAGAGTTTAGTTGCTGCTGCTGACCCCGTCAAATTGGGTCAGGTTATAGAGAAAAAACTGGAACAGGCGGTAGCGGTAGTGAAAGATACTGCCGACAAGATTGCACCTGTCGCTGTAACTGTGTCACAGAAGGTTTCAGGTGATAGCGCTACATCGGTCACATCGACTCAGGTGGCAGAAAGCAAGCCGGGGAAGGAGGCCGCTACTCCTGTAGAAGGTACTGTCAAGGCAGCTGAGCAGGCGACAGCAGGTAAAGAAAAAGAAAGCAGCCCCGCGGCAGAGTATGAAAAACCGGTGGTTGAGCCGGTTGCCGCAGGGAAAGCTGTGAAAGATCAGGCGGCAGTAGAGGTCGGAAAAGCCAAGGCTTCGGCTGGGTCTCCTGGAGAGCAGCTGCAGAAGGAGTTAAATCGAATTCTTGCCTTAAATAAGGTTGAGTTTGAAGTCAATAAAGACGTGATTACTCCCAATGGAAAACGTGTTCTTGATACGATCGTTGGTAAATTGAACGAATTCTCCGCTGTGAAAGTTGAAATCGGTGGCCATACAGATTCTGATGGAAGCGCTGAATGGAATCGAATTTTAAGTGATAAACGAGCCAAGGCTGTTCAGAGCTACCTGGTTGCCAAAAAAATTGCTGCTGCCAGGTTAACGGAAGTCGGCTATGGCGAGAGCAAGCCACTTGTTGAGAATAGCAGCCGTGAGAATAAGCAGAAGAACAGAAGAGTTGAGCTACGCGTAGTTAAATAATTGTATTGTCAGAAAATTCACCGTTTCGTTTACCTGCTGCTCTGCTTGAAAACCAGGGTAGCAGGTACTGTTTTACCTGTGCCACCGGGCCAGCCCCGTTTGAGATTCTTCTTCAAGCCTGGCCAGCAGTTTCTTCGAGTTAAATATTTTTTCGCATAATTCGCATTTGCGATACCTGACGATTTCTCTCGCTGCAAATCCAATATACGATGCAATTCCGCTTATTCCTATCGTGCGGATAGAGTTATAGAGAACATGCTGCTCACTTTTCAGGAGAAGGTTCTCAATGGAGTCTGTCTGCAGGCTGCCAAGACGAAAAAAGTCTGTTTTGGTGAAATGGCTTCCTGCATCACAACACGCATACACTTCCTGTGTGGGCGCCAGGTATGGGTTCATAGGGCAACAGTTTTCCTGATAATCTGTGTGTAAATCCTTTCTGGCAAATCTTAGTGCGCGGCCGGAATAAATGACGGGTTCCGGAAAAAACAGGAGCTCTTTGTCTCTTAGGAATTGTTCAAATGTATCATCTTCTTGCGTGAAATCGGTAACAAAAGATACAAAATAATCTACCCCATTTGCCGTACACGCTCTCGCCGCATTCACTACATTCCCGGCCGGAATATTCTTCTGGTGCCACCGGCTGTAACTAAGACGCAACTGGTTCAGCCCGCTCTTTTTAAGTTGTAGTACTATGGTTTCGGCCTGATCAGGGTTTTTTGCCCAAAAGCTGTTAGTCACCACGCGACTATAGATTCCATGCTGTTGACAAAGGTCTATCAGGGTACAGATATCATCCAGGTAAATCAAGGGTTCACCCGCGGTAAAACTAATCCCTTTAACCCCGGCAGCTGCCAGCTCGCTGATAATCTCGCAACCTCTGGACAGTTGCATCTTCGAAACTGACACAACCGCGTCAGCAGCAACGCAATGCTCACATTTAACATTACACCGTGTTGAATATCCAAAAGCTATTTTTCTCATTATTTCTCACTTGTTCCCTGTATCATTGTTATCGCCTCTGGCATTTGGACAGAATTTGCCGAACAATTACTTGTCGGGTTTCGTGCCTCATCCAGGCCTACTGTTTCAATGTGCTATGTTTTGCATAATACTGTTTTGTTGTTTCATCGCTTGGGAACATGAGCTCTATCTTGTATTCACTGACAGTAACATCCTGAACAGTGCCCAATTGAGCGATAATTGAAAAATAGGACAGCACTTCTTCCTGAAATTGAATTTTTGTCAATATTACAACCTGCTCGACATCAATATTTGAGTTTGCGTGGCTTGATTGCAACCACGTATTCAGTCTCTTTTCATATTCCAGCAACCGTTCAGGATTGCCCAACATACTGATTTCCTGTCGGAGTCTTATCAGAACGGCTGATACTGATTCATGCCAGTTTATAATTTTCGATGTCTTGGGGTCGTCTGCCAGTAATGCTTCAATTAAATTGGTGTGGTCGGCATACCCTAGGCCAGCCAATAGATTTTGAGCCGAATTATTGACCATAACTACATCCCAGTTTTGATTTAATACAGTTGCTGGATAGGGCATATGGTTTTGAACCATTTTTTCAATGGCTTCAAGTATTGGCTTCATACTTTTATCTGAAATTGATAACTCTGTATACACAGGTGCATAACCGGAAGAGTATAAGGCTCTGTTTATTTCGCGTTTGGGAATGAAGAGAAACGCACTTACCTTAAGAATCATCTCCTTACTTGGATTCGACCTCCCGGTTTCAATAAAACTAATATGTTTACTTGATATACCCAGCTCAAGAGCTAATTGAAGCTGGCTATATCTGTGCTGCTTTCGCCATTTCTTTAAGATTTTCCCGACAGTATTTTCCATTTCAGAATCATATTCAAATATTTTTATTACAGCACATTTTACCCTTTAATTTGTCTTTCATACGAGAGAACTACCCTTCACTGGGGAAGAGGTAGCCACACCCTCTTGAGGGGAAAGCTCAATACCACCCACTTTGGAAGTGGATTACTCATTAAAGGAGATTTTTTTATGTCACGAACTACACGGTCAAAATTTATGATGATAGTTGCAATCATTTTTGGTGTCTATGCTCTTCTTTGGGGGGCTGCTCCATATGAAGCAATTAATTTCCCAGCTCACTTCATTCTTGATTCACTTGATTGGCCTATTGATAGGCTTGCAGCTCCTTTAGACCAGAATGCAAAGTTATATTCCGCCATTGGAGGTGGGTTACTCGGTGCTCTCTCAATATTTCTGGGGGGAATTGCCGTGCCAGCAATACGAGAAGGAAACAAGGAGGTTATTCGTACTACAGTTTTTGCAATGACGACGTGGTATGTAATTGATAGTATGGGGTCAATTGTCTCTGGGGTAGCTTCAAATGCTGTCTTTAATTCGGTATATTTGATTTTGATTCTAACACCGTTGCTCTGGAAGGATGTAGAAGGAGATCTGGCTGGTTAATATTTTACAGTTGAGCGGTTGATAGCGTATGTCATTTTTGGTAACGGGGTTATTTTTCCTGCGGCGCTGTTTGTCGGGTTTCGTACCTCAACCCAACAAACTCGTTCCTATTTTAAAGCAAAAATTTTTTAAAACAGTTTTGTTTTATTTCGAGAGGGGTGTTTTTGATAATCCATGAAAGAAGGATAGCTCTGGGGACGACCTATGGGGTTTCCCATATGTTTCCAGAATGAGTTCCGGGTAACGGAGAGTTTATTTTAGGTGGATTTAGTGTTTTGTTCTGAAAATTTCAGGATATCTCTTCGACGGAAATTCTGTTGAGTGAATTACTGAGGCAGGTAAATCAGTTAAAAGTGGACAAACCAATACAGGTAGTAACGGTCTGGAATGTGGTCATATTGATCACCATCGTCAGCTTGATAAAAAAACGCTCCGGCTCTAAGTGTCATTTCATCGCTCAGGCTGTATTCAATGGCCGGGGCAACAAAGCCTGATTGATCATCCAGGTTGGTAACTACCAGCAAACTATATGTCCAGAGCATTCCCGGAGTGTACGTTGCCTGAATTCCTATGGAGTCATTTCCGTTGATCTCTTCATATCTGTATTCGGTGAGCAGGCTGAGTGAATTGGCAAAGCCGTATTCCGCCCCAATGATGAAATCGCTGTAATGGTTCCCGGTTGTGCGGTTATGAAACCAGCCTCCTTCACTGCGGAGTTCGATACCGGTATTAAAAAATTCTCCTTCCAGTTCCCAGCCAACCACGTCCAGGCTGTTATCCTCGTCCCATAACCCGACCAGGGCCACATCTGCAAAGTCAAGAAAGCCCTTAACCCGTGCGGCTCCACGGCCTTTGGCAACTGTTGCATCCACATTTGAAAGGGTATTGATTGCGTACTCGTAGCGTATGGATTCTGTGCCTTTGCGTTCACTGCTTTCGATGGCCTCAGCATCTATGGGGTTGAAGATGTCGATGGGGTTCCAGATTCGTCCGACTCCCAGGGGGATGCGCTGTTTACCGATGGACCAGAAATGTTTATCTCCCAGGTATTTAACAGAGGCGCGGTAGATGGAGGTTGTGTTGGTGAGGCTGTTTGGCCGTGAGGTGAAGGATGTTGTGTTATCAACAATCAGTTTTCCAAAAAAATTGGGATTGCTTTTGAGTTCCAGAGAAAGCTCTCCCCTGAGGCGGTTATAATCCGTTGTCCGCTGTAACTCGTCATAAGCCAGGATATTGGTATTTTCTAAAGACAGCTCTGTTGAGAATGCCAGCAATCCGGCCATGAAGAGATTAGCTGATCCTATCACTGGAACTCACCTTTCCATCTTTTAGAATAATTGAATGTCTGGCCTTACCGATAACCATGGGATCGTGGGATGAAAAGATAATGGTTACTCCTTCGTCTCTGTTGAGTTGCTCCATCATATCCATTAACGATTCTGCACTTTTTGAATCCAGATTTGCTGTGGGTTCATCGGCAAGGATAAGTTTTGGCATTGCGCTAACGGCTCTTGCGACTGCTACCCGTTGCTGTTGACCGCCACTAAGCTGGTTTGGCAGTTTATCCAGCAGGGTTTCTATACCCAGTTTTCTGGCTACTTCTCTGGATCTGCTATTACATTCTTTCCCGGTGTGTCCCTGCAGTCGCATGATATATTCGATATTTTCACGGGCAGAAAGTACCGGGATCAGGTTATAGGCCTGGAAAACAAACCCTATTTGATCCCGGCGGATTATTGAGAGTTCTTTTTCTGATAATCCGGTGAGTTGTTTTCCGGTGAGGGTTATTTTACCGCTTGTTGCCTCTTCGAGACCGCCGATTATATTGAGCAGCGTTGTTTTACCACTTCCTGACGGGCCGGAAAGGACAACAAAACCACCCTGGTTTATGGTGAGCGAAACATCATTTAAAGCGGTAACACGGACTTCGCTATCGGGATTATATATTTTGTTGATGTGGTCTATTTCAAGAAATTGCGTCATTGGGGTCACGTCTTGTATTAGGTGTTAGACAGCATTGATAGCTTTAATCGGCTGCGTTTTTTTCAGTACACGCAATGGAATCAGGATGCTGAGAAATGTTGCCAGACAGACTGCGGCAAGAGCAGTTATAAAATACTCTGGTCGAATAATGGCATAGGTTACTGCGTCCATCCCAAATGCTGCAAATCCATCACTGAAGATACCCAGATCAAGTCCATATATTTTAAAATACAACAGGGTGGCAAATCCGGTCAGGCTGCCGATGGCAAAACCAATAAACCCCAAAGAAAAGGATTCGATAAAAATAAGATTTCTTATCTGGCTGTATGGAGTGCCAATGGCCATCATAATGCCGAACTCACGCATTCGTTCAAGGACAGAAACCAGCATAACGCCAAAGATACCAAGAGCTGCAACACAGAAGATGAGAATATTGGTAATAAGATTAAAGCCCTTCATGAGTACCCTTGCCTGCAGCAGTGCCGGGTAAAGTTCATCCCAGCGTAATACTTCAATGTTTTTAAACTGTGTGCGCATTTCTTTTTGCAGATTGGGCAGCGTTTTTTCGTTCTTGAGTATGATGGAGACCTGGCTCACCCCGGTTTTCATGCTTACCAGTTGCCGCATTTTTGGCTCTGCGATAAAGACAGCACTTTCGTCAAGGGGCAGGTTGTTTGTTTTGAGGATGCCTGTAATTTTAAATGGTTGGGCAGAGACCTCATTCTGGCTGTCCTGGGCTGATAAAATTATCTTACTGCCAATATGGGCCTGTAGTTTGTCGGCAAGTTTATAGCCTATAATGGCCCCACGATCTCGCTTGCCAAAGCTGAATTTTCCCTGGTGAATATATCCTGAGAGGTTTCCGTGTTTTTCTTCATCGGCAAGCGTAATTCCAATAAGTGCTGCACCTCTTGAATAATGGGCTGTGGCCACAAGTCCATCCTGCCTCAGCCGGAAGACAGAGCTTTGTATTCGTGTATCACCGGTTAGAAAAGCTTTTATCTGAGTCTCGTCCCTGATCCATTTAGATAAATCTGGATCAAGCCGATATCCTTTTCCTAAAAGGGAGATATGCCCGCTGTAACTGCGAATGGCGTTGGTTATCATCTGTTCGGTCATGCCATCGTAAATGCCTTCCATAAAAAGCAGACCCCAAAGGCTGACTGCAATCATCAGTATCAGCAGGATAGACCGGGTACGGCGGCGAAAGAGAGATGCCCAGGCGATTTTACATATCGTTTTAAACATGTCGAATTGCCTCCACAGGGTTGTAGCGGTTTATCCGGATGATGGGATAAAGCGTTGAGATGATAGACAGCACAAACATGATCGCCATATCACGGAGAATGAGGATTGGGTTAAAGGCAGTCGGAATGGCTGAGACAGTCATCCCGTATTGTTTAAACTGTTCTTCAAATCCTGAAAACACAATGGGATGATGATTGAAATAAAAGGCAGGAATCCCGCCGATGAAACCGCCTAAAATGACACTGACCAGGGCGAGTAGAGCACTTTCCAGCAGAAGAATTGCCAGGACCTGGCGAGGTGTTGTGCCAATTGCCCGTAAAATCCCGATTTCCCGAATACGGGCAAAAACGGTCAGCAGGGTATAAATCATGATAACGAAGAATATAACGATAAATATGATGATCAGGGTGATATAGCCAAACAGAGAGTCGAGCTGCATTGCCTTTCTCAGCCCGGCCATGGTTTCCTGCCAGGGGGCCGACTGGTATTCCTGGCCGATATTCGTCTCGATTTGTTTTGCACCCTTTTGTGCCTGTTCCGGCTGTTTGGGGAGTACTATGATATGGGTGGCGTAGTTCTTTGCCGCCATGATTTCATCAAAATAATCTTTGGCCAGAAAAGCAGTACCAGCGTCAAATTCGAATAGTCCTGTCTGAAAGATACCTTTTATTTTCAGATTATCGGCTGCAAATGAGTAGTCTGCCCCGTTGCCGACAAAGGCAATTTCATCGCCAATATCCACGTGTAAACGTCTTGCCAACTCGTTACCGATATAGACCTGATTGGTGTCGTCGGATGAGAGATATTCTCCTTTTTTTAGAGATTTAGATAACCTCGACAGCTGTTTTTCTTTTGCTGGCTCAATTCCTCCAAGCATTGCTCCCACTGCTTTTTCGTTTGCAGAGAAAAGAACAAAGGATTCGAATCTTGCTCCGTAGCTCTCAATTTCCGGGTTGCTGTGAAGCTTTTCTTTGACTGATGCCACATCAAAAATCAGATTATCAAAGCTTGGCGTAGTTCTAAACTCCTTACCGGTAATCTGGATGTAGCCGGAATACACTTCCACAGCGTTGGTTATCATTGTTTGATGGGAACCATTTAGCCAGGCGGTGGAAAAAACAAACAGGGCTGTGGTCAGGCTGGTGAGGAGTATGGTGACCAGTGTCCGGTTTTTATAGGCCCGAATATTTCGAAGGGCAAATCTAAAGAAGAGCGACATAGTATTATCGAATCCTGCGTTTATTTTGAGAATTTCTTTAACGCCCGCTTGGTGAAATAGGCTTCATCTACTTTGCTGTCAAAAACCACATCAGAAATTAACATTTGGGTTTCATGACCTTTTTTTGAAGGCTCGACTGGTGTCATTACCCATTTTGTCGGGTAAAAACGCTTGCCAAATGGTTGTACATCACTGTAGATCAGCTCACGAATCAGCACCCCCTCTTCATCAAAATACTGCACATGCGTTGGCAGGTGATATTTTCTGGAAATTTCCATCTCTATTTTACCCCAGACAACGGCTGCATCTTCTTTGGGTAAAAGTGACAGCTTAAACCCGGCTTCGGATGTATCCAGCAGGGTAGGGATATAGTCTTTACTGAGCGAACTTTCCTTCACCAGATCATCATTGGTGAAGTCGCTGCCCATCCAGCTCTGCAGCATCATCGAAGAGGGGATTTTTATGGTTTTTTCTATTCGGGGTACATATTGCCACATCGTATTATTCACCTTGAGAAAGGTAATACCCTTGTCCTTTCTCGGATAGAGCATTTTAATAAACGATTTTTCCTGACCAATGGAATAGCTTTTCATTTTCATGGTGCGTTTATTTCGGGGTGTACTTACCTGCATGGCGATGGTCATTATTGCTGTTTTGCCATTTAAGTTATCTTCAACTTTTTTGATGATATCGTCTGCTTCTGTTGCATGGGCACCAGTAATCATCAACAGAAAGAGAATGGCTGTGAGAGAAAAAAGTCTTGGTTTCATTGGTGTTTCCTCATGCTGAGTCTTAATTGATGATTTTTTAAACCATTTTATTTTTTGCAGGAATCAGCATATCCTGAGAACCAGTGGTATGCTACGATGAAATACATGGACTCCTGCGGAGAAATTGCTGATCAGTTAATTGATTGACCATAAAATCTGCAACATCTGCACGTGTAATTGTATAATCCAGTGATACCTTATCACCCGGAAAGCAGATCTGTATAGATCCCTGTTTTTTCTTATCAGTTAAAACCGATGGTCGAACGATGGTCCAGTCCAGGCTACTTGTTTTGATATATTCTTCCTGTTTCTCGTGATCCGCAAATACGTGGCGTAAAAGAAGAGGAATCAGCAGATATTTATAGTGGAAAGGCAACATTTTTTTGCTGTCACTGACTCCCACTGCTGATTGACAGATTAATCGCCGGACATTGGTTTCTTCCATTGCCAGGATTATATTTTTTGTGCCATGCGCCCGGACCATTTCTTTATTGCCTGGAAGTGCACCCAGCATGCATAAAACAGCATCATTTCCCTTGATTGCTTTTTTGACTGCTTTGAAATCGAACACATCTCCTATGACAATGCTTAAATTAGAATGATTGATCTGTAATTTATTATGGTCGCGAATGAGTACTGTAACTGTATGTCCCTCTGCCAGAGTCTGGCCTAGAACTAGGCGGCCTGTTTTGCCGGTTGATCCAAATAACGTCACCTTCATTGTAGTTACCTCTTTTAAATTATGATGAAGCTGCAGGCAGAGGATTTGATGCGGGAGTATACTTGCTTTGCAACCCCGGGATGGATGCAGCCCAGGAGCGAATGGCGTCCCAGTCTCGATAATCCCCCTCTTTTACCCCAAGGAATGCCATTATTGGCCGTGCAATGAGTTGAGACAGAAATGACATTTTTTCATAGTTCAACACTCCGGCAAAAGCTCCAACCGTCACCGGGGTAACATCAGGGAAAAGGGAGTAGAGTTTTTTTGTATAGCCTTCTGCATCTCTTTTTGTCTTGGCTGTTTGTCTGGATAATGTCAGGCAGGTGAAAAAATAGGCAACCTGGATTTTTTTGAGGGCGTCCTTATGTGATGCTATAAAATCGACTGCTTCCGGCATCCATTTATCATACTGGATAGGGCTGCCGATAATGACAGTGTCATAGTCTGCAATATTTTTTACTCTGCGCATCGGCTTTATGTCGGCTGTCGATCCTTTTTCACAGGCGACTTCTCCTATGGCCAGCGCAACTCCTGCTGTCGATCCAAACTGACTTGCATAGGCGACAAGGACTTTTTTTGATCCAGGAATCGCTGGTTTGCAGGTTGAGCCCTTGTAGTCAAGAGTGGAAGCATGTGCTGCTGAAACCGATGGCAAAAAATCGTGACGCAGAATTGAAGCGCCTGCGATGGAGCCTGATATTCCGGCCAGTGTTGCTATGAATTTTCTGCGAGTTTGTGTTTTCATCGATTTTCCTGGTTTAAGTACAGGGTCGAAAAGGCACTTGACACGATGTCAATTGACTTTAAGTAAACCATAGGGTAGCATTGACATTATGTCAAGTAAAAATACAACACGGATACGAATCCTCGAAGCTACATGGAAACTGATGGTAGACCAGCAGGGCAGGGGTGTACGCATGAGTGACATTGCCCGCGCTGCAGGAATTTCCAGGCAGGCAGTGTACTTACATTTCAGTTCCAGAACAGATCTGATGATTGCTACTGCCCAATACGCTGACGAACTCAAGGGGCTGGAGGAGCGTCTAAAAAACCTCTCAAATGCAAAAGACGGGTTTGAACTTATTGATAAGGCTATCGATGTATGGTTGGGGCATATTCCTGAAATTTTCGGTATGGCAAAAGTCTTAATGCTGACTCGGGATACCGATGAGGATGCTGCCGCTGCCTGGGCAGACCGCATGAAGGTACTGGAAGGGGTTTGTCAGATGATTATTGACCGCCTTGCAAATGATGGAATCCTGGCTTCTGAATGGTCCCAATGGTCCCAGAAAGAGGCCACTGAAATGCTCTTGACAATAGTTTCGTTCCATAACTGGGAGCATTTAACACAGGAGTGTTCTTGGTCAGCAGACCAGCTGGGACGTGGCATGAAAATGCTTGTAAAGCGGACCTTTATATCTACAGAGTCACGATAGTGGAATGTGTTAATAAGCCTTCCACGTGAAGTGTTGAGACAACAATAGAATAGGTAGGGTAATGAAGGTGAGGATCCATTTTTCTAAGGCCCATTCTTCTTGATATACCTAGCTTACAAGTTGTAAGTGCAACTTTTGGGTTATTGCTACAAAAACAGTTGATTAAGAGTTTTAAAGCCCAAACATTTACGTAGTCTATTTTTCAGTTTCTTTATTACCTGTTCGGTATCTTCACTGGTGATGCTCTGAAAATCAGATCCTTTTGGAAAGTATTGCCTAATGAGACTATCCCCATTCTCATTCAATCCACGCTCATAAGACGAGTAGGGATGTGCAAAGTAAAAGTCCGTCATCAGCTCTTTTGAGATCTCCTCAAGATACGCAAACTCTTTGCCATTAATGTAAAACGAGTATAGCGTTCTGTTAATGTAACAATTGCCTGTTTGTGATTATCACCAATGATGGTATCTATCTCCCAATCACTTTAGGCTACCTTGAAAAATCTTACCTCAGGCATATAGTTGATATCGGAGTCTGCGTTTACCTCCGAGGATAAAATTTCCCAAATAACGAAGAGATTGTTCGGAAAGACAATTTTTCAAGGTACCTTTAGTAATGCCAGAGAGTATGTGATAGATTTTTTAAATCTAAAAGAGCAACCCAGAATTTTTTTCTCAACTGGTATTATATTAGGCAGGTATAACTTGAAATTTTCGGAACAACGGTAGGGAAAGGCATCGTGTGAAATTCATCTTACTGACTCTTGCTCTGCTTATAATACTCATCTTTGCTTCTACCAAACCTGGGCCTGAGCTGCAATGGACAATGGTTAACGTCAATTCTGCCAGCTTACAGGGTGATGCTCATCTGATTCAGGTTGCACGAGGCAAGACAATCCTGATAGACACCGGCTATTCTGGCGAAGCACAAAACAATCTTATCCCCTATTTACACGATCACGGAATCAAAGAACTCGATACGGTTTTTATTTCTCACCCCCATAAAGACCATTATGAAGGCCTCTATACTCTGGTGCAAAACAACATCACTCTAAAAAAAATATATTTCAACATTCCCGACAAGACCACCTGCGATAAAGAAATCCCCTGGGGATGTGATCTCGCAGACATATTAAACCTGCATCAGAAGCTAAAAAATCATCACATTCCAATACACCAGGCTGAAGCGGGACAAAAATTCAACTTGGGAAAGGATACCTGGATCGAAATTCTCTATGCCTTTGACGGTGTGAAGACTCCGGTGGGTAAAACTGATATTAATGACCTGTCCCTCGTGATGATGCTGCATCACCGGCAATATAAATTTCTCTTTACCGGTGATTTAAATCACAAAATAGGCTCCTGGCTTGCAAAACAGTTGGGTGATATTACTGCAGATATTCTTAAAGTTCCCCATCATGGAACGGAAACCACAGTTCCCGACAGTTTCTTTGAAAAAGTTGCCCCTGACGCGGCCCTGATACCTTCTCCAGCCCACCTTTGGCAGAGTAAACGCAGCCAGAGAATACAAAACTGGTTTACTCGGAATACAATACCCGTTTATGTCAATGGCCTATCCGGAAACATCAAAGTAACAGTTACCAATAACATCCTGAAGATCATCCCACAAAGAACGCAATAGGAATTTTACATTCCCAACTTCTTAATTTTTTCCCAGACTGAACCATGGTTCAGTCTTACTTCAGTACATTTAGCACATCATCTTATTTTGATTGATAAATAACAGATCAAAAAGAGGTAAAGAAAGAAAAAATCACTTTCCTCCTTCTCGTTGCAATAAAAAAACTGTATCGTTCAATAAGTACTGCTTGATGACGACAATATTGAAGAAGTACATGAAGAAAAATTCTCACCCATCAGATATCAAATTCCTCACTTCAAACATTTACACTTTCTTCGAAAGCACTTTTTACTTTAAGGTTCATAGTAGCACTATGAACTTTTTTTAAAGGAGACAAAAGAAGTACAATTTCTTGGGTAAATTTTAAAATTGATAGCAGGGTAAGGTATAATGTTCCATACACATACAATTGCCTGCCATTCCTAAGAACACATTGAATAAATTTTGACAAATAACGCCTCTCCTATAAATAGTCAAACTGATATTACTCAAACAGTTCTAAGAGATCGGATTGACAGCCTTTTTTCGTCCATAAAAGTTGCGGCATTTACGACCAT
The DNA here is from genome assembly GCA_032361185.1 of Lepetodrilus ovalis. Classification (NCBI taxonomy): domain Eukaryota; kingdom Metazoa; phylum Mollusca; class Gastropoda; order Lepetellida; family Lepetodrilidae; genus Lepetodrilus; species Lepetodrilus ovalis. The sequence continues at coordinate 3,246 of JAUTBQ010205232.1, read as the reverse complement.
GATGGCTGCCAGTTTTTATGTTTTCATTCATCTCGACAATAACTCCCTCGGTTCTCTTCTTGGATGGGAGTTGCTTCTTCTGATCAGCTTTATATTTCGATTTGTGATGATGAAACAATATTATCGCACCTCCCCTACTAGCCGGAAGAAAAAAAAATGGTTGTACTCTTTTCGGCTGGGCGTCATGCTGACCAGCTCAATTTTTGGCTCAATCAGCTATTTATTTTACCCAACAGATAGTTTGCAAATACAAATGGTCACGACTGTCCTGTTGACCGGAATGGCAGCTGGTGCCCTCACTGTTCTCGCTGCAGATACTGTATCCTTTGCTCTCTATTTCCTCTGCCTTCTTGCGCCCTTAAGTATCATGTCAAGCAAAATGAGTGGCCATCAACAATATTCTATCACTATATTGCTCATCCTTCTCTGGATATATACTATTCTTGCCTGTCGAAAATTAAACCTTACATTCACATCTTCCCGTAAATTACGGTATGAAAATCTGGCTCTTGTTGCCCAACTTCAAAAAGATAAAAGTCGTCTCGATAACCGGCTGGGACGTATCCTAAACGACAGTCTCTATGAACTTTATATACTGCATGCCGAAACCCTCACCTGTATTCAAGTAAATAAAGGGGCTATCCAGAACCTCGGGTTTGATAGAGAAGAGCTCCATGGCAAGAACCTTATGAATATTGTCACTTCTCTGGATAGAGATAAGTTCGATAAACTGGCAATGCCTTTACGGGATGGAAAGAATGACTCGGTGATCTATGAAGGCCATCAACGACGTAAAGATGGCAGCACATATCCGGTTGAAATAAACCTGCAATTGTCAACCAAAGAAGATCCGCCGGTATTTGTTGCTACAACAATGGATATAACCGAACGAAATGAAGCTGCACAAAAATTAATGTATCAGGCAAATTATGACCAATTGACAAAACTTCCCAACCGTCACTTCATGATCCCGTTTATAGACAAGGCATTTACCAGAGGTGATCGAAATCGTACGAAAGTTGCCGTACTCTTCATGGATATTAATAATTTCAAAGATATAAATGATTCCCTGGGACACTCTATTGGTGATGAACTGCTCACCATGGTCGCTGAACGCATAGGCCTTACAATACGAAAGACAGATACACTTGCCCGATTTGGAGGGGATGAATTTGTTATTGTCCTCGAAGAGCTGAAACAGGCAAACCAAGCCGAAAATATCATCTTTAAAATAATCAACTGTTTCCAAGAACCCTTTTTCACAAGTGGCCAGGTAATAAATGTCTCCGCCTGTATTGGAGTGAGCATCTATCCTGATGATGGAAACTCTGTTGACATGCTCATGCAATATGCTGACACAGCAATGTATGCAGCTAAAAAAGAAAAAAATCAATGTATGTATCACTTTTTTTCCAAGGAAATGCGAGAATCCGTTGATAAACAACTCAGCATCAAGAAACGCCTGCAATATGCCCTGGAAAACAACGAACTTTCTGTTTTTTATCAACCAAAGGTAGACATTAATTCAAACACTATCGTCGGAGCAGAAGCGTTATTGCGTTGGACCAATAAAGATCTTGGGAATGTCCCTCCATTTATTTTTATTCCTGTTGCAGAAAAATATGGTCTTATAGAAGATATAGGGGGATGGGTCATGAGAGAAGCCTGTATAGAGGCGTCTTTGTGGCAAAAATTGACGCCAGCAAATATACATGTTGCAGTCAATATATCACCTCAACAATTTCGATCAAACAAACTTATCAAACATGTGGATTCTGCATTACAACAAAGTGGCCTGTCAAACAACCTTCTGGAACTTGAAATAACAGAAAGCCTCTTAATGCAGGATACCGGTGAACCATTAGACATACTTAAAGACCTTAACTCCAGAAATATTAAATTATCCCTTGATGATTTTGGCACTGGCTATTCCGCCCTGAGCTATCTCAAACATTTCCCGCTGCAAGTACTTAAAATTGACAGAAGTTTTATTTTGGATATTCTGGACGATGATCTCAGTAAAGCATTAGTAGAGGCCATTATAGCAATGGCCAACAGCCTCAAACTTGATCTGGTTGCCGAAGGGGTTGAAAATCTGGAACAATTAAATTTTTTACGTAAGAGGAAGGTCGAAGTTGTCCAGGGCTATCTGTTCAGTAGACCTGTCCCGGCTCAGACATTTCGTGTATTACTTAACCAGCGATTTGACACGTCAACCAGTAGCTGGGTAGACCAACCCAGAGAAGTAAACCTGTCAAAGAGTCAGTTCTTATGACCAAAAATTGATTCCGTACCTACCATCTTCGGTCCTCTACTCTACTCACATCTTCCCTTTCTACCTTTTTACTCTCTCCTAATCATCAGCAAAAAATAAAAGCATCATCTCCAATTCCAACTCATTGAGAACAAAAAACAATGCCCGTGGAAAGAAACATGGACAAAATTTGAAAGCATGATAAATTCTGATTGGGTTTGTGTGAAGAGGACCTTCTCCTAAAAAAGAGAGGCTTTATAGGCGAAGATCACAGATCCAGAGTCAAAACTTGATTAATCGGAAGTTGTAAGTGATCACTTACAGGCTACCTTGAAAAATTAGGATTTTCGGTCAATATCGAGGCATTTGGAAAATTTTACCGCAGGCATATGGTTGATATCGGAGTCTGTGCTTACCTCCGAGGATAAAATTTTCAAAATAACGAAGAGATTGTTCGAAAAGACAATTTTTCAAGGTAGCCTCAAGAAGCAAATGGAGATACGCGTCGATAAAGTGCCAATTAAGAGGACTGTTTCTCCGCCATGAGAGGGGCGCTTGCTTTGACTTACCTTGTGGGGGAAGACGCGTCTCAGTGAATGATTTTGATCCGGAGGCAAGTAAATACTCCAGTGATCAAACCGAACCTTTCAATGTAATAAGAGATATGCAAAGATATGTCAGACCAGCCGGTATGTTGAGTAACCATACTGAGTGGTCCCGGTTAAGCTGTGCAGGATGATTAAAAATTTACAAGCTCTACATCAAATACCAGCCATGCGTTTGGAGGAATAACTCCTCCTGCACCTCGTGCGCCATATGCAAGATCTGGTGGAATAATAAGGACGCGTTTTTCTCCCTTTTTCATTGATAACAGGGCTTCATCCCAACCAGGAATAACCCGGCCAACCCCGATAGGGAATTCGATGGGCTCGCCCCGGTCATACGAACTATCAAATTTTGTGCCATCAAGCAGTTTTCAACTGTAATGGGCG